>CAUOFW020001049.1:0-144489 GCA_963454935.2 Ilex paraguariensis | reverse complement strand
TTGGGTTTGGTTTTGAAATCGCTGGTGTCTGTCAGTTCCCTCACGCGGGGAGATTCAGCTGCTTTAAGACAGTGTTCACACAACTCTCAAACTTGCATGTTATTTCTTTCTAATTTACGGTATCTTTTTATTCTATTATAAATTGATTGTTATTTTATATTTATTTGCATATTCTTGTTAGTTTGTGATTTGAATATTATTTTGTTAATTAAAAGTATAGTGTTTAATTGAGTCTTAATGTAAATTTTTTGGTATCATAGATGTTAAAGTACTAAGCTGCCTCCTTCGGTAGGACATGTCGACTTCAATGACACCAAAACTTATGGTGAAGGCATAAGTTACTTAGATTTCATTGCCTATTTTATGCCTTTGAAATGGTACAAATAATTCTCACAATCACTGTTAGGGTGGTTGTCAAAATGGTCTAAACATTAATGGACATACCACCATGATAGCTATAAATCTATATTTTCCACATAGTACTAGAATGGCTTTTTTCGGCCTACTTACTACCCATGTAAGGGACTTTGCTTCTGATTAAAATAATTCATACACCAAATCTTACAGTCAAGACCATAATAGTTGTAAATTTCACATTTCAATTTATTTTATTTTAAATTTCATAGAGTATTAGCCAAGTATTGCCACTAAATACTCTTTCTAAAATTAGTTTAATCAGTAGTTTTTAGAAATTTTTAGATACTCTATTGATTAATAATCAATATTTACCAAAGATGTATAGGGGCATAGCCAGAAATTTTATTTAGGATGAGCGCTTTAATTAAGCACTCTAATTTTTTTCTTTCTAATCAATCACACTATATAATATTTTTATATTTATTATAAACATAGTAAAAAAATTAAAAATTGATTGTCACATAATAAAGACTATAATCAATACTAGAATAAAAATAAAGATGATTTCTTGTATAAAAAATAAAAGTCACTTATAAAAATTCATAAATAATAAAATTAAGATCACCTGAAAAAAATTTAATACAATTACAAAGACTAAACAATTAAAATAAAAAAATTATAAAGTGGGTACAAGTTAAAAAATATATGTATAATTTTTAGAATATATAAATATAAGTATACATATAATATATTTAAAAAAAATCTCAGTTGCACCCATGCCACCAACCCTCGCCACTGTCTAGCTCCACCCATGAAGATGTGGAATTCAAAAAAGGTGATTTGTAGTTTTGATATACGCTATCTCATTCTTAAAGTAATATACATGAAACAAATGTATATACCAACTAAAATAATTAAATATCCATGAAACATCGATTGCGAAAAAAAAGTGATATAAAATATCTAAATTTCATCTGTCCTACTAATACTAAATTAAAACCTAACTTAGAAAAAATTAGCCCCAAAAATTTGGGGTTGAAGATCAAGAAGTCTAAATTAAGGCCCAAGTTGAATATTAATTGGTATAGTTTAATGATGAAAGCTCATATACAACTAATTTGATTGTTTATTGTTGGTGAGTCAAACCTGTAAATTTGGATCTAATTACTTTTCCATTTCTTTTTTAAGCTGATGTGTCACATTTTGACTGGTTGGGCGAAACCCAATGGGACCCATTTGACTTTGGCAACTTGCCATTTGTCATTGACTCATAAGCTAAAGTCCAAATTAATCACGTGGGACAAAACCCAAAACAAAATGGCCGAGAAATAGCAAAATAGGAGTTCAAATAGTCAAAATGGTTATTTTTTTTATTGGGGAAATCGTACTTTGTACCCCAAAAGATTTACAAATTCTCACTTTAGACATTTAAACACATTTTTTTTATATATTTTACCCTCAATATATTAAGAGCAATGCTGTAGAGATCTAATTTGAGGACTTAATTAGGAAGCTAATTTGATGTAGTCAATGAATTAGTTGTAAGTATGAACTAATTGTAAGCTCAAATGTTAGATAAAACTCACTTTCAATCAAATGATTATATTAAATTAGATAACTAAATTAGGTTTAAGTAACATGTTTTATATATTAAAAAAAGTTATGCAACACAGTCTTTTTATTAATTTTTTTTTTGTTTATTCTGTCGAAAATTACTTCATTTATATTAATAAAATCTATAATATAGAATATGACAAACTTCAATAACCTCATCCAATGATCATAAATATACTTATCTAATGACCACAAACATCTTTTTTAAAATTATTCATATTAAATTTCTTCCCCTTTAAATCCATCACTTCTTACTTACTGTACATTCAGGTATGAGTTACCCTTAATAGATAATAAAATCTAACGGAAGAGTCATATTATAATAAATTTAATATATGGGGTATTATGTGAGAAATTTAATCTTTTACGGTATAGAGTAACAATTCTAGAATCTTTTGAGGTTCAAAGTGCAATTCGCTATTTTGGATTTGGAAAGTTTGAACTGTACCTCAATCCCGCTCACGCTTCGGCTGTAATATAGTAACCCCCACACTCCACTACCCCCACACGCCACACTGACTCTCTCTCTCTCTCTCTGGTAGATGCATGGTCGGGTGCAAAGAAACCTAGCTCTGCTATCTCTGGATCGCCATTAGATGGTCTAGGAGCTCTGGAAATGCAGAGTAAGTTCAGCTCTCAAGGTCTATATTTGGATATGTGTGCTTATGTGTTTGTGTGTAGATAAGCGTATTTACTACGGGTGCAATTCATACATGGAGGCTTCAGTGTGGTGCATTGCGTTTTTTGTGGTGTAGATAATGACTTGCTTTGTAATTTTTGAGCTTCGGTTTGTGAAATTTACACACAGATTTATGACATTTACTGATATTTGGTTTTTTCCTTTGGGCTTTCTTTTACCTCGATTAGGCCTGTGTGTACTTCAAGCTCATTTGTTTCGTTTTTTTGCTACATTGTTCTGTCTTTAGTTGAGGAAATCAATGTCAGAGCATATCAATAGAGGAATTTGGGTAAATTTTTTAGCGAAGCGTTTCAAATTTTTTTTTCTCTAAATATATTGTGTTTGCTTTATATATTTAAGTTTTTGATGAGCAGATACATCAAAGTTTGGAAGGAACTAGGGTTAAAGAAATCTTCGTATTGTTCCTTTTTATGATGATTTCAAGACAGTTTTCTATATAACATTTGCTCATATCCATTGGGATTTTGAATTTCTATTTGTTTAGAATAATTTTGAATTGCAAAGCAAAATTTTGACCTAGAAGCGGTTTGATTTTGCTTGGTTTTGCTGGCTTCTTCTGAAATCACACTTAATTATATATAAAAAAAATATAGACCTCATTTCTCTGGACTTGATTTTAGAATTTATGTATAAGAAAAGAAGGGTAAAAGAAACATTCAGAGATAACCGAAATGCCTTTTTTTTCTCTACGTCCATCTCTCCCTGAATATATGTGCATGCACAAGCGTGTGGAGGCATATTGGTGTACCTAAACTTGTTGCTGATGTTCTCACTCTTTTACTGAAAAACTGTTGTCTGCAAATAAAATTTCATGTACAGCCTGAAGGACAAAGGAAAATGGTGGAGGGTTGGCATCATCCCCATGAATAGGTAATTTCTAAAGTGGCTAAAGTTTCCAAAGAACAGCAGAGGACTCCTTGATTTTTTTTCTACCAGTTCACACTAAACCTATGAAAAATATTGCAGGACTCAATTCTCTCAAGTCTAACTACAAGAGTATGAGGGGACTGTTCCTTGCTTTTGTGAAGCTCCAGAATCACATTGGCAAAAGATGCAGGTGAGGACTTTAGATTGTGGACATGTTCTCTTCTTCAACTACATATTTATGATTTTGGTGTAATTTCTGTAATTTGTTACTTGTTGCACCCATACGTTGTACAGACATATAGTGTTATGAAATATAGAGTATCCGTCTTCTCAGGCAAAGAAAAACTCCATGGGAAGTTTAGGGCACTAGTTTATGTCGCAATCCACAACCTGTTTCCCGTAGGTTGAAAGTGTTAGATGCCTCTATAGTCAAATAAAGTGCAGCAGGGAATGGAATCTGCCTTGTTAGCACCATGGCAGGTAATTAGGGAAAGTAATAGCAGAAAACTAGATGTTTCGATTCCAAACTATTAAAATTTGCATTTTATTGCTGTTATCTGTGAACTTTTAGTATCTGCCTACATTATCATTTTTTTTGCATGTTCTCTAATCATGATGTTTAGTTCTGTAAAAAAAGAAGAAGAATTGAGCAGTTTCCAATCACATAAGCAATAGGGTATGCTGATGTGTTCAGGTATAATGTGCATCAAAAGCTTAACTTGAATTCAGCATTGAATTGTGACCACATGAAACATATTTTCTGGCTAAAATTTTGACTTGTGGACTATACCCATATTACACTAGTCAAATGATACTGCACATATAGTGTCCCCGGTTACCTCACAATTGAGTAATATGGAGTTCTTTTAGATCTTTTGTATCTATTCTATATAACCAAGGGGATGATTACATCCTCAATACATGGGGTAAAAATCACATTCCTAGTACCTTATGTGCGACCATTTTCAAACACAAGATTGCCAAATATTTTTTGTTGAAGTGTTGTTTGGAACTAGGATCTTGACTTTTGACCTAACTCCTGGCTAGACTAGTTGGTAGATACTTTTTTTTTTTAAAATCGTATTGAAAATGGCTATCTAGAATTGGTCGTCAATAAAGAGGGTGATCAATGTGGGAGCTCCATAGGAGTGACGTAAGATCAATACAATAATGAAATGTTTGCAGGTTGTCGTGCAATGATGCACATAAATCCAAAAAAAAGAGAGTATTTATGAGCCTCCTGGAAACTGGCCATTGTTTATGGTACAAAATGTTCAGAGTAATAGACAATATTGAGAGGTAAGTGTTATTAGCAATGAGTTACAAATCAAGAAAGATTAAGTTCATGTGAAACAAGCACATAGGAAATATAGTAATTGAGGAAAAGAGAGAAAAATCATACATTGTTCCCTTGAAGTCGTTGAATTTTATAATTGATGTCGCTGCATTTTCGGAATTATAGAGGTCTTGTTCATGATACCCTTGCAATGATCAGTTACAATGTTTCTATTGCATACATTTTCCCCTCTGAGAAGTCATGCTTCCAGAGACTATTAACAATGAATCAGTCTCATAGATCTTAAAGCTTGACTGGCAGTGGTAGATTGTGATGCTGTCCTCCATTTCAGACTTGTCTTCGGTGCTAGTATAATAGATTGTCTTGCTCCTTAAATGAGTTTTCTGTCTCTTTCCTCACTATTTGCTCTATACAAAAATCTCCTGTTTGGTTTGCGAGTTGTTTTTTTTTTTCTCTGATATAAGATCCCCGGGTAATAAATTTCAGATGCTCTATATGACATAGGCCATGATTTGCTTCATTGGGAGCTCACCAAGTAATCAATTTGATATGCTTTTGTTGACTAACTTTTAGATGCACTCATTCTGGGATTGTATCATGGCTCATCTATTAACTCATTACCTTCATGTTACTTTATTTGTTTTTCTTAGGAACTTTGACACATGTCTTTGGACTATTTCTCTCCTTTCTCTTCAGTCCAGTTAACGGCATTTCTAGGACAGTTGCAGGATTGAAGCTAGCATGGTTCATCCAAGGATAGAGACAAAATGACATTTTAACTTAAAACACTGTGTTACGCTGCATAGAGCAAAATGGGGAAAAGGATTTGTGCAACCTACATCTGAAAGTTTTGTTGAATTGAATCTCATTGTTCTTCGGTAGGACTTTACAATGTATTATTTGCTAAACATGGGTGTCTATTGCTTGTTGCCATAACGAAGTTACTTAATTGCAGCTGATGAAACGCGTATCAATTTAAAACCATGCATCACTATTCTACAAGGAGTGTAAATAAGAAGAAAGAAAATGGAACTAATGCTACATTCCAACAGCCCACTGTGCGAATCACACGAACACATGCCAAAGCCCTAGGCTCATCAGGAGGGTTACCCCCACTAATCCCTTCTGCAAAGCAGGATCAGAAGCGAGTCTTTCGACCAAATTCCAAAAGAGCAGCATTAGACGAGAACAAAGCTGCGGTCAATGTCACAGCTGGTCTTCAGCATAAGAAAAGGGCTGTTCTTAAGGATGTCACTAATGTCTTCTGTGAGAATTCCTACGTAAACTTCAGTAATGCAACCAAAATTCAGGTAAGGTCATCTTCATTTGACTGTTAATGTGATGTTTGATTCTCGGATTCTGATAGCAAAATCATCCCCTTAACATCGTACTCATAGTCTGTTGATGTTGCTGCTATCAGCCTAGCAAGCAGTCTAAGAAAAGTACTGCGAAGAATAAAGCAAAGGTGGTGCCAGTTGTTTCTTTGGTAAATACTCAGAACGCAAAAACAACTGGAGAAATAACCAAACCAAAGGTGGAGGATTTGCTAGGAATTAGTCCACCTGAAAACTTGAATGAAGATTTGATGATTCAACATGGTAAATGCATGAGCATACGTGCAGGTGGTGCAGCAGATCTGATGCATGTAAAGCAAACTTCCAGTAGACATGTTCTACTCCAAAGCCCATCACAGAAAGGTTAAATGTTTTGTATCAGCTTTTCCGCAGGGTCACAACACATGAAGATATGGCTTGGTTCTGTTTTGTTAGGCGCATGAATTAGATGTTTACTTCCTAAGTGCTAATATAATGACTCATAAGGACATTGTAAGCCTCCAGCAAACCAGCAAACTATGCTACTTTGCATGTACAGTTAAAAGTTAGTAGAAAAAGTTTTGGACTTACTAACACATTAGTAAGGGGCACAAGTACAAATTTAGTATGGTGCCCTCCAAAGTCAACGTGCATCTAACTTTCAAATTGACCTTAAATAATTTCAAATGTTTTAGTATCATGAATTGCTGAACATTTTTCTTGTATTAGAGTTTAGGTATGATGGTTGTATCTCCAAAAGTCAAGTAACAAGCACTGTTTAGGAACATGCATTTTGTGACATCTAGTAAAGTTCTTCCTGTTGGAACACTACTACGTCTAAAACTCGTATGCAAAGCCAGAATGTTTTAGACTACAAATATAATTCTTGGACATAGTTTCAAAGTCATGGCAGCAATAGGTTCCTGGATTTTAACCTTTGTGTTGGTGTTATCAACAAGCTTGCAGCACAAGCAACCTGAAAGGTTGTAGACTGCTCAAGTAACCAAATGTTAGATTCAGGTCTTAAATGTGCATTCGGCAACTTGTAACTAACTTATTTTTTCATTTTTGCTTTGTTAATTGGCTGAACATTCTGTTTGATACAATCCTTTGATAGGACAAGCCAAAACCTTTGGTCATGCATCATGCTTCTTCGGTATTGTATTGAAATCCATTGTAGGAACTGATTTTGTATGCATGATATTATGAAAATAGAATTATATCATAAGGTTAAAGGAAGAATAATGGAAATTAATTTGCTCGACTCTTGATATATTCTTGGAATAAAGTTCTCTTCCACTGATTTTTAGCCAGATTTGGTTGTATTATGCAGAAGGCGGCAAGAGTTGCAAGAAATTGGAAGCTTTGCATGGTCTAGGTATTGCAGATATAGATTTGAACCTCAAGGATCCACTAATGTGCAGCCTGTATGCCCCTGATATATACACTAATTTACGTGTTACGGAGGTCTGTATATAGCTGCCTACCTACTGCTATTTGATAATAATTGCTGCCTATGTCTTAATGACCATAATTTTATCCATGCTCAATTGCATACCCCATTGCCTCTACCACTAACGTTTTCTGGACAATTATATGATAGTAAGTTCGTAGCAAGGAAATACCCCTTATGTCATTATCCAACTGGAGTCGGACAGATGAGGCTTTAGTTATTTTTTATATTTTATGAAACAATTCCAAGTGAATTTTTGTTTTTGCAAGGGAAATTTTCTGGTTCATATTCTTATTTATTTTGAATTCCCTATTTCACTCAGCTTGGCCGAAGGCCCTCGGCTAATTACATGGAAATGTTGCAGCGGGATATCAGCCAGAGCATGCGTGGTATTCTGATCGATTGGCTTGTGGAGGTTAGTCTATTCAACTGACTTACATATAAATGACAACTTATTATACTGCATATGCATATCTTTATTTGGAGAGACATTTGTAGTCTTCCAGAAGTGTTGCAATAGTTGAAGTAGACAAAAGTACTAACTGTGTGGACAAACATAAATTCACACTTCAGAGTAAGTTTTCTCGTTAGATTAATTTCTTGGAAGCTTCATGTCATTGCCAAGCACCATCTGCCAATCTAATTTGCATTTCCTGGTTTATTTGCATATCTGCCTTAGATTAGCGATTTCAAAACCAAAAACAACTAAGGTCTCTTGTCCTTGTTTCCCATGTTGTTTAAGCAGTGAACTCCAACCTTTTGGTATCCAAGAGCTCTACATAGTCACATTGGCACTAATGCTTTTCTACAGATTTGAATAGCTGGCTATTTTATCTTCAGCCTTTCCTGTCGTTGCTCATTTACTCAAAATGTTTTTCAATTGATATCTTATGACATCAATGTTTTTGTAATATTTTTTCATGTATTATGCAAAGGCATGATAAGTCATAGAATTCATCATGCACTGTATTGGGTTGTAGTAACATATGACCTATGGTTTGGATAACTATCTGCTTCAATGCTAATTTCTAATCCATTAACTTCACAATGACAACATACTGTGGTTTTTGTAATATTTTGGCTACAATATTCAGATTTGCAGAGCTTACAGCGAAGAGTATCTTGGGTTCTCTAATGTCACCATGCATGGTAATGCTATCCATCACTTTGACTCCTCTCTTTCAGGTTTCTGAAGAGTATAAGCTGGTTCCGGACACTCTTTACCTGGCAGTAAATCTCATTGATCGATTCCTCTCTGAAAATTATATTGAAAAACAAAAACTGCAGCTGCTTGGTGTGACATGCATGCTAATTTCCTCGTAAGTTCTTGTGGGTGTATGTGCATTACTTTTCTTTCACTTTGAAGTACCATCAGAATAGTTTTGTTATTTGATAAAAGTCCTGAATAGGTGACCTTACTTTTGGAAGCAACATACTTCTTTATCACTGATCGATTATAGGATGGTTGGCTATTATTTGAGTTTTAACTTTTTTTAGTTCACAATTGCAACGGAGATTCAATAGAAAAGTTTTGAAATATCAGCTACTTGGTAGATGAAAGAGACTCTCTCTATCTCTTTCTCAAGCTTGTGTGCATGCAAACATGTTTATGCAAGCTTGAATTCTCACGTGCTCACTGAAAACCAAAATGAAAAATAGAATTGAGAAACAAAAAAAATCCAGCGCGTGTTTCTGGAGAAGAAAAATCAGTTCATAACTCTCTCATATTGCTCTTGATTCAGAAAATGAGCTTAATTTATTTGTGGTAAATATGACACTACGCTCTTGCATATACATCTGGCGATTCTAGTTTTTTATGTAGTACTAAAACCTTCATGTTTTGCCCCTTATATGTTCATGGCTTCAAGGAAGTATGAAGAAATTTGTGCACCCGGTGTGGAGGAGTTTTGCTTCATAACGGACAACACCTACACAAAGGAAGAGGTATCTTCTTAGCTACTCCTGAAGCTAAATACCTCCATGTGAATAGTTCAATTAAAATTAATGAAAGAAAAAATAGGACTCCTTAAAAGATGTGTGTATTTCGAAAGAGCAGCAATACTAAATATGAAGGGAGGAAAGTAATTCTACTGCATCTCATTCAGTTCAAGTCATCTTTCAAGTTCCAAGTATATTCAAGCTTCACTTCAATCTACTCCTTGTATCACTGAGTGCTTTGGTGCTTAAATCATTCTACACATAAGAATTGCCTAAATGCTGGCTGAAATATTAAATTCATTTTTTAACATACTCTGATTCCCTTAACCCAACCCTCTGTAAGTATTCAAAATTCTTTTTGAGAACCCATTTTATGGCCAATAATTCTCTGAACTCAGGCTTCATATATGCCCCCGACTATCTTTTGATGCCTTCATCTTCAAGGTCCTGCCAATTTCTATACATCTTGGGTTCATTTGATTTTGTTTGTGGCCATATATTCGGTCAAGTCATGGACTTCATGTTGGTCCAGATTGCTGTGATGGTCTTCATCTTCAAAGTCTAGCCAATCTTGGTACGTCTTGGTTGGCTCATGTTGTTCTTATTGGTTTTGGCTTCAGTGTTTCCACTGTCAAATTTCACCGGCAAGTCATTATTACCACTGAAATAGTTACTATGCATAGGGTATGGGTATTCATGACTAAGGTTCCGTGGCAGGTTTTGAAAATGGAAAGTCGGGTTTTGAATTTGTTGGGATTTCAATTGTCTGTTCCGACCACAAAGAAATTTCTTAGGTATTGTTCACACTACTGTCTGTAATTTTCTTTCTTGGTACAATGCCAACTAACTGAGTCCATCAGAGCTACTAATTTCATTTTTTTCCTGGTACTGGTTTTCAGGAGATTCATTCATGCAGCACAAGTTTCTTCCAAGGTAAGCTAGATGCTGTTTATTTCCCTATCTCACTAGAACATAACAAATTCTCATGAAAAAAGCTACATTTGTGCAATATATTACTTTGATATGCAGGTTCCTTGTGTTGAACTGGAATTCTTGGCAAACTATTTAGCAGAATTAGCTCTTATGGAGTACAGTTTTTTGAAGTTTCTTCCATCCCTCATTGCTGCATCTGCTGTATTCTTAGCAAGATGGACACTTGATCAGTCAGAATACCCATGGGTCTGCATTTTTTGTCCCTGTTCATTCTATTTAACTTCCTTTTTTGTTTTTTCCATTCAAGGAAAATGAATATGCACAAACTTATTGCAGAATCCAACTCTACAATATTATACTAGTCACGAGGCGTCAGAGCTAAAAGTGACGGTTCTTGCATTGCAAGGTCTGCAACTGAACATTAATGGATGCTCCCTTAACGCTATAAGAGAGAAGTATAAGCAACAAAAGGTAACGGACTATGTGAAAACTTGTCTTTAGTCACTTGTTGTTACTCTGGCAAGAGCAGACACAAAAAAGTAATAAATTTATTTGCATCATTGGTGTTGCACTTTTGTAAATAGATGTCTCAGTTGAAAACCTCTTAATTCCTGTTTTAGTATAATAAGTTGGATAGCACAAGCCTGAACAACTTCTTCAGGTTGGGAAGAGTTAACCAAATGTGCAATTCATGACCTTCTGGTAGTGCTTATGTCCTGTTTCATTTTAAAGTTTTGTGGGTAATCTCATGAATCTGAGGTTTGCGTTGCAATCACAAGTCAAAGAGCTTGTGGTTGGAACCTAGAACGATTTTCCGTTAACTAAATTTTTTTTACCAATAGTTGGGTTTGGTCATGTGTACTGATGAAATTCATTTACGATGACAGTTCAAGTGTGTGACAACTTTATCTTCACCAAAACCTGTTCAGTCACTGTTCTGAAGATTTATGAGTAGTCGATTCCTCCTGGCATGAGATGAAATATTTATCAACAGTTGGAACTCCTCTTCATGTGATGTGACTTCTGAGGATGCAGTGCGCTGTTCTCAACCCCAAAAACCTGCCAATTTCCAATTTATAATTATTCTTCTCACTTTTTCTTTTCTTTGCAACCCTATCGTTGTTGTATCGTTGTATCTGATTCTAATGCTACCTGACCTGTTTTTTGTAGCATGAAAATGTGAAAGCAAGGATGATTTGAAGCAGAAAGTTACTAACATTAAAACACCTTTTGGCATAGTTTGTAAAACTTCCTAGCTCTGGAAATTAACTTAACAAAACTCAAGAAATTCTTGCAGTGAGGCTGCTGTAGCTGTTTGATTATATGCCATTCTATTTTGTCGTCTACAAAATAAATATCACTTCACTTTATTTCGAGCTGATTTGTTTTGAGTTAATATCTTTGTTCATTCATGTTTTAAACTTCTAACAGAATCTGGTTGCAGTTGAAACAATATGTGTAGGAGAGAAGACACAGTAAGATTAATTATAAATTTTCTTGTTCTTGCAACAAGAAGCACCAATATTTTTGGTACTTTATTCAATTCTCCATGGAAATGGAGTTTTGTGAATTCTCCCCGAGATGGGAAGAACATTTTAGAGAGGTTTGCATTATGAAGGGTTGTAACGTGAGTCATTTTTTTTAAATTGTGTACATAGATTGATATTATCCAAGGGTCGTGTTTTTAAAGTGTAATTTATCAATTTCTTATTTTTGTGAATAGTGTGCCTGTATTGATTGGTATCTTGTGTTATATGTTGCTTTCAAGTGTATTTTTTTTTTCTTCATAGTACCTTTAAGTATGAACAATAATTAGTTTATGTACTAACTTATGTTGAATATGAATCGACTTGACGAGGGACTTTTGGTTTTGGTGAAGAAATTAGTTAGTTGGTCTTCACTGCTAATATAGAGTAGTTCAAGATCTTTGTGAGTAACTCTTTCATGAACAAAATGATAGTCGACTTCTATATGTTTGGTACGGGTGTGGAACACTGGTTTAGAAGCTAGAACAAGAGCAGAGATGTTATCACACCAAATAAAGAGCTTAGGTTAGTCTACCTAAGAATGAGTAGTGGCGAACTTTAATTGAAATAGGGGCAGAGCTTTTTATAAAGAGTTACATCGGCAATAATCCAGCAAAAGGGGGATTATTCAGGGCACGCTCAATGGATAACGGAGATGGAATAGCGTCTGTTGATTGGGATGTGAAACCTGTAGTAGAACGTCTGTTGATTGGATCACCAGCCCAATCTGTTTCAGTGTAGGCAGATATGGAGAGAGAGTGAGGTGTGTTTTTGGGAAAGAGATAATGAAGACCATAAGATGTTGTCCCTTTGAGGAATCGAAGGATTTTCTTCACAGCAGGACGGTGACCATCAAGTAGACAGTGCATGAATTGACAGACAGTATTGACGAAAAAATGAAGGTCTGGTCTGATAAATATTGAGTATTGAAGAGCTCCAACAATAGACCAATAGGGGGTAGGATTAGAGAGAAGTGTACCCTCCTCTTTGGAGAGTTTAAGAGAACGGGAAGAATGTGTTTTGCAAGGATTGCAAATGATCATGTAGACATTTTGCAAAAGATCAGTAGCAAATTTTTGTTGATTAATAAGAAGACCAGTTGGGGTGTACTTTTTTTTTTTTTTAAGACCTTCCAAAATTACCCAGATCTGATCCATAACCTTCTGATACTTCCAAGGAACTCCAACTTTCCTTTCCACCATATCCACCAACGCTTGGGAATCAGATTCAATGAGAATCCGATACCCTTCCAAACTATGCCTTAAAATCATCTTCAACCCATCAAGCAAAGCATAACACTCTGCCTGCATATTTGACCCCATACCATAAAAGGCTGCAGCAGGAAACACCACATGCCATTCCTGATTTCTAAGAACCATCACTCTACCCGCAAACCCACTCGAACCCTTGGACGCTCCATCAACATTGAGCTTTAACACCCCTACAGGAGGGACCTCCCATCTACCCCACAGAGCTTTAGTCTCCACAACAAAGTTGGGCACAATTTGGAGATCAGAAAGCAATTCCTTACCCCTAGCATCATCAGCTCTCTTGGGCCTTACAACAAAGGCCTGCAACTTAAGAGAACTGACTATCTGCATAAACACAGCATATGAAGACAACCTAACTCCTTCGAACCTTCTCCTACACCTCTCTTTCTACAAAGCCCAAAAAATCAGCAGAGAAACCCCTCTCACCAAACCATTGCTCAAGGATTTTAATCTAAAAATTCTCCTAAGTCTTAAAAACCCGAAACCCCATCAAACCAGCAATCTTCCCCCAGACTGACTGAGCAAAAGCACAATTAACAAAAAGATGAGAACAACTCTCCTCCTCTTGAAAACACCTGCTCACCAAAGGAATCCCCAGAGACTTAACCCTTTCATCACTTGTCAGGGCATTTCTAAAAAATTTCCATCTACACAGCAGAGCACTTGGGGATACCGGCTGCCTCCAAATTTGCTTAGCAACCAAACACTGCACCCTTTGCTGCATAACCAAAAACCAAGCAGACTTAACAGAAAATACTCCTGAGCTAATAGGCTTCCAAATTCTTTTATCCACCTGATCTGACAAGGAGACACCAGACAGTAATACCTCAGACTGTAACTGGGAACCCAATAACTTAAAGACACATTATCCAAATGCCACTGCCCATCCACCCATAACTCGGCCACTTTAGGAAAATCATGAGGGATAATATCAATTCTCAGCAATAAAGGACCAGACTCCAACCAAGAGTCACACCAAAAGTCCACACACTGCCCATTCCCAATAATCACCAAAGAATTAGACACCACAAACTCAAACCAGGGCTTTAAAAATTTAGAACTTCTGACCCCCCCCCAAGATCACCACAGCTTAACAAATGCTTTCCTCTCAAAAACTTATTCCTAAACACCTTCGCCCATAGAGAAGAACCATTCAAGATATTCCAAACCTGCTTAACTCTGAAAGCAGCCTGAATATCCTCAAACCTCCTTATACCTAAGCCCCCTTCAGCCTTTGGTTTAGACAACTGATTCAATGCCTCATTCTTTCATCTACCTTGCTGGACCAAATAAACACAGCAATCATTGAATTCAGTCTCCCTAATACACCTTTAGGAATATTCATACAGGCCAACACATGAATGGGAATGGCATTTAAAACAGACTGGACCAGCACCACTCTCTCCATACCAGTCAACAGTTTAGCATACCAGCCCTCAAATTTACTTGGGGGTGTCAATCGTGTCGGGTTAAATGATTACGTGTAAGCTACACGAAGGAGTCCACTACCTCTTTTATACTAAAGCTCCCTCTCCACTCCCTTGTGTGCTGTGTCGATGTGGAATTCAAAGAAAAGGTCATTTAATGCCTCAAATGCTCAAAACTCCTTTTCTTTGAATCCCACGTCGACACAGCACACAAGGGAGTGGAGAGAGCTTTAGTATAAGAGAGGCACTGGGCTCCTCTTTGTAGCTTACCTTTGTGCTTTGGCTTATATCAGGGATATATATATGTATGTAATAATTATTAATTTATTATTATATTAAATTTATTTAAACGGGTGATAAACGGGTTGACAGGATTCATTCAAACACGATCCATTTATTAAACGTGTTTGACGAGTTAACTTGTTTATCACTCAAACCCGTTTAATTCGTGTCGGTTAATCATGTCGTGTCGAATTTTGATAGGCTTAATTTTTACCCCTAAAGCTCCTAACCACTCCCTCAAAGAAGCAATTCTTAACTCTCCCTCTAACAATGGGGACAAGTAAAAGGGCACCTCCAAGACAAGTAAAAGGGCAGGATTTTAGAGGGATACCTACCAAAGAAGACAGCACATTTTTCCTAGCAAGAGAAATCTTATCAGAATAATATAAGGCGTTCTTCAGTTTATTCACCTTCTGACCAGAACATTCTTCATAAAGGTTAACAAACCTCATCAAATTGATAACAGACCTCTTCTTACCCCTCAAAAACACAAGAGTATCATCAGCGAACAAAAGATGACTCACCAAAGAGGATCCCCTACCTATATGAAAATGCTCCACCTCTTTCCTTTGAAAAATTCTAGCCAAACCTCTGCTCAGTACTTCCTCAGCCAGAATAAACAGGGAGGGGGATAAGGGAAACCCTTGCCTAAGACCTCTTGAATTAGGGAAGAATCCATGCCTCTGCCCATTCAAACAAACAGTGAAAAACTGATTGTGCAAGCAATTAGAAATAATCTGCACAAATAAGCTAGCAAAACCAAAACTCTCCAAGACTTTCCTAAAAAAATCCCACTCCATTCTATTATATGCCTTCATCATATCAAGCTTCAATACCGCATTTCCCCCTTCCACCTTCCTATTCAACTCCCCTACCATTAACCGTCCTAAAGAGACATAATCCCCAATACACCTACCCTTCACAAACCCATGTTGTTCTTCAGAGATCAACATAGGAAGCTAAAAAGCAAGCCTGGAAGTTATTAGTTTAGTAAAAACCTTATATAGGAAATTACATAAACTAAAGGGTATAAAATCTGCAGAAGACACAGGAGCACTATTCTTAGAGATCAGCACCAGTAAGGTGGCATTGGCAGATTTAGGCATCTCCCCCCCTTTCAACCAAAAATTCACTGCACTCCACACATCCTGTTTAATGACCTCCCAAGCCACTTGAAAAAATCTACCAGACAGCCCATCTGGCTCAGGGGCACTCTCCACTGCCATTGAAAAAACAATATTCTTCAGTTCATCCATAGAAGCTTCAGCCAGCAACCTCTCATTATCCTCCCTAGAAACCAGACAGGGAATTACAGAAAATATCTCCTCATCCATTCTATGCTCTTCTGAGTTATATAAAGATCAGAATAAAACCTAACTGCAGTTTCAGCTATTTCTCCTTCATCATGCACCCAAATCCCCCTTTCATTTTGAATTCTCCTCACTTTATTCCTGACCATCTTACTTTTAGCAATAGCATGAAAGAAACTAGTATTTCTTTCCCCTTCCACTGCCCATCTAACATCCGCCTTCTGCTTCCAATAAATCTCCTCCAATCTGAGAAGATTATCCATCTCTCTCTTACACTCCTCCAGCTCCACAAGTTTATCCTCATTAAACTCCTGATCCAAACTCATCTCAACCAACTGCACCCTCTTTTCCTGGGCCCTAATATTATCAAACAAGTTTCCAAAAACCTCCTTGTTCCAAACTTTAATATGAGCTTTCAAATATTTGAGTCTTAAGAACAAATTAGACACAGGGTTATCAGAATAATGCCCTCCCCAATTGGAAGCAATTAAAGGCAAAAATCCTTCATGTTCACACCACGTCTTGAAATCTAAAGTAATAGAGCCTCCTCTGAACAAGGCCACCTGAAATCTTCAAAAATAAGGGGTTATGATCAGAAGTGCCCCTTTGCCAGATGCACCACTTCTGTATTTTCAAACTAAAAAGACCATGCCCCATTCACTAATGCTCTATCAGTCTCTGCATCATTCTAACTTGACCCTGTCTATTATCACACCTTGTAAACCTGCTGCCACTAAACCCACAATCCATCAAACCACCTTGATCCATGAACTGCCCAAACTCCTCAATGGCAACCAGAGAAGGAGAAGCACCACTTTTTCTTTCCTCACAGGACAAAATCGAGTTAAAATCCCCAACCACTAACCAAGGAGTCCTATCAGGAGCCTGAATATGTAAAAGATGTTGCTACAATAACCTCCTCACCACATGGTCACAACTAGCGTAAACCACTGAAACCCAGCACACCTCAGACCCCAAAAAAGACAACTCCACAGTCAAAGCCTGCTCATGAGAAAACAAATCCCTGACCCTCACTCTGTCATCCCAGAGCACCCAAATATTCCTTTCAGCCAACGTGCTCAAACAGAAATGATTAAGACCTATACTACTAGCAAAACCTAACAGTTGGAGAGTATTGCACCTCAAGTCCTAGGAAGTAATGTAATGGACCTAGTTCAGTCATTGCAAAAGTGAAGCTAAGTTTGGTGATCAAGGACTGAACATAAGAAGCATCATTTTCCGTAATGATGATATCATCAACGTAAAGCAACAGGATAGTAAAAGACCAATTTTGGGATCTAATGAATAAAGAGGAATTGGCAGAAGAGGGATTAAAATCAAAAGTGAGAAGATGTTATGTAAACCTTTCAAACCAAGCCCTTAGTGATTGTTTTAAACCATAAAAAAACTTTGTGCAGTTTACAAGCATAATCAGGATGTGTTGGATCCTTGAAACCTGGGGTGAGTAGAGGGTAACATGCACAACAAAATGTTGAGGATTTTGTAGTCAAATGGAGAACCAAAGGGGAGTCCATAAAGAGATTTATTTGAAGTGTTGCAAGTGGAAAGACAATTAATGAGGAACGCTGTTGTGGCAAATGCATAATACCAAAAAGATAAGGGAAAATGAGCTTGAGCGAGAAAAGTAAGAGCATTTTTGTAATGTGACGATGTTTTCTCAGCTATCCCACTTTGTTGAGGGGTATATGGACATGATTTCTAATGTTGAATGCCATGAGATGAGAGAAAATTATAGAGAGGAGTAGCAATATACTCCCCACCACCATTCCACACAAGGATATCCATTTATCCTTACATAATCCTCTCTTTTGTGTTATTTTTTATATGTTGAATTAGAATTGAGGTTTGTAGTCTTCTATTTTGTGTAAGATTAAATTATTTTGACTGATTGAGTTGAATAATTTTATTGTGATAGATTAAGTTGAGGCTGCTTTACTCATTGAGTTTGCTTTTTTTTTTGCGACAAACATAACGTTGTTGTTCTAAACATGTTTGATATGTATGTAGTTCAAGGGCGATCACAACATAAGGCTCTGCAAATCATTAATCTATATCATTGTCAGTTTGGATTATTTTATACAGTGCTAGATATGCAACTTCAAGAGCTTAATAATCGTTTCACAGAGGTGAACTCCGAACTAATGCTTAGATTGGCATGCTTAAATCCAAATGATTCATTCTTTGCATTTGATAAGGAGAAGATTTGTCTTACTCAATTTTACCCTTCTGAATTTTTCACAACGAAGCACGTGATACTTAAGAATCAACTTCGGACTTACATACTTGATAGTGAAGTGAGTTATACAAATTCTAATTACCGTAATACTTGAGACTTACATACGGTGAATAATAGAGTACAATAAGAAAACAGAATCCGTATAACCCACTCCAAATTCATGTATCTTACATACAAGAATTCATGAACTACTGGTACTTCCAAAAACCATACATGGCACTTCATCATCTTCAACTTGATAGGAACTTGGTAACAGCATTATGAATGATTCAATCAAAATTAAACTAAATAATTATTGGCTTTGACCAATAAATTTCATTTGTCATCTCGACTGATTAAGAAATCAATGGCCACGAATTTCAAGATTCTATTTATTGAAAGTCCATTCTACGAATCTTACAAAGTCCATCTTGGAGATGGACTTTTATTTTGAGAAGTTACGCCAAACACAACCTAATTCATTGAGGGGCGTGCAAACTATTTGTAACCGGCAAATAGCTATTTATCTCACACCCGCGCTCGCACAAATACAGACACACACAGGGGAAGGGAAGGAGAGAGAGAGAGAGAGGGTCGCAAAACCATTCAGTAAATTGACAAAAGATGTTAGGTTGAACGATTACATGGCCATTCCCATGCTCCTTCTGGGAAAGCAAACTTGGTAACAATGGAACCAAGGAAATCAAGTAAGTTACAACAAAAGGCTGCCACTGGACCCTTCCAAAAAAAAAATGCCACCCCCAGACAACAGCCAAATGCAACCAGGTTTCCCACCAACCCAAAGAACAGGGTAAAAGAAAACATACACTTCCAGAAGCATAGATTTTACACGCCACCTAACAGGTAATTGCGGTTGCTAAAGGAGTTACCAGAACTGCAGTGTTTCCGGTTATTGGCTGGAGACTGTCTACTTTCTCCAGGCGCTCCCATGCTTCCCTCCGTTTTTCAGCGGCCATGTTTAGATTTTCTTGTTCCTCCTTGAAACGGGAATGGCAGGCCAGGAACAGAACATCATCCATCTCCATGAACATCTTTCTGATATTTAGAGATAAGTTGACCACCGCCTGGTGCCAGTGGCTCTGCACATTGTTTTCTAGGGCTGGAAATATGATTGGTAGTATCACATGCCGGTTACGTGCAATCAGATTAAGAATTTGGTCATTATTCCAGAAGAACAATGCCCTCTCAGCTACCTGAAATGACAGCGGAAAGAAATGTAAGTTCTGTATTGACCAAAGCTGGTTCATTTAAAAGGATTTAATCACCTCAGAAACTAATTCAAGGCTTCAAGCAGACAGACACACTACAATATACAAATGGTGCAAGTATTTCATTGACAACAATGTGGACCAACAAACTAGCACAAATGACATCACATATCAGCCACCTTGAGAAAGGGCCCACCTATATGCCGTAACAAGCAGAACCATCACAATTCAAGAAGATCCTACTGTTAACTAGTTCAAGCAAAAATGAGTTCAAAGATCACCATCAAATCATGAACTGCTTCCAACAATCTGAATATGGGGAATCTACCCAACAAAGGGGAAGGTGATGATTCATCACTTCTGTATCTCCACTTGCTATGTAGGATATCGCATTCACTAGATACAGACCACCTACAAATTAAATAATCTACAGTCGAAAAAAAAAATCCAACTTACAAGGAGCAAAACTCAAAACTTCCTCGCCCAGAAAAAATGCATTTGAAAACACAAATCGAAGTCACGGGAAAAACCCTCCTTAACTTTTTGTCCAAAGGAAGGAGTTCCTCTTGCCATTAAAAATGCTCAACGAAGTAAAACAATCTCTTATGCAATTCCAATCTTGAAGTTGGGAAAATTACAATATATTGACATCTACTTCTCCTTGATACTTAATTCACCTCTAATCATTCCCAGTCCATTGATACGAAACCTATCCTGATATATATCCATCTCTTATTCTCATTATATATTCTTGGATTAGTAAAAAGTAAAAAGTAAAAAGTAAAAAATATGACCAATAAGGAGGATTCTTTTTTTTCTGAACATCAATAAAGAGGATTCCAATACTATTAGTTTTGACGGAAAGTGATGCAATACAGCTGAAGGAAGTGATCCTTGGGCAGAGAATCATCACTATCAAAGGTCTCAAGCTCAAGGCATCTATTGCCATCAAGGAAAGATGAATAATTCATTAATATGTATTAAATAGCTAGCGGTAAGTACCTTCCATCACCACCAAGAAGGGGTGGGTGGCCATAACTCCAACAAAGATCCCAAGTCCATCATCCTTAAATATAATAACCATAGAAAAAGAAAATGCACAAGACCATGATAAGCTTTTCCAAGAGCTGTCCTGTGGATTATTGCAGAGATCTCATTCTCAAGTTTAACATTGAATCCAAACTTGATAGTCATACCCCCAAATGCAAAGATTGATTTTCCCCTCAACAACATACTTTGATTTCGACATAATACTTCCTCATCCATTATCTCATCCTTGCAACTAAAAACACAGCAAATTACGCACCTCTCCTAAAACATTCAGCTCACTTTTCCACTTTAAAATTAAGTAAATCGACTCCACCAGTAACCAACACCAATGATACATAGAGATTATCATATTCTCAACTCATCAGCTTACATTCTGGCTCGTTGCATCATCATTACTTATATCCCTCAACCTTCCCAAGCTACTACACCTCAATAGTCTCTCTACAATTAGCACCCTAAAATTATCCACCTATAATCCCTTTGGAGGAGTGCTATTAGCCAATTCTCACTGCAACTCATAGGGAAAATGTGCAATCCCTTTACATGACCTCTTTCCCCCTCAAATGCCCATCGATATGTCCAATCCCTTTACAATCCACTAATTGATTGGGGTGTTTTTATTACATGACATTGCCCAAAGTCAACCAAGTTACCTGAGAATCATGATAGCAACATACATTACCTTCTCCAATTTAACGTACAATCTAAAACCACTCTTAAAATTTGGCCCCTTAATGCCATTCATGGTTCCTACCATCTAATTGTTTACCAAACATTCAAGTTTTATCTTCTAATGCTCATACAATCATCAGTTAAAGCATTCCAATAATTTAAATTTCTTTGACAATTTTTCTCACATCCTAGAATACATTATGTGGCTCTAACTACTCTTACCATTCAACAAAGATTTGACATTTGCAAGGCCCTTGGCTTCATAGCATATGCTTGCATCAAAATTTATTTGCAAAACCGTCTTTAACATTGCAGATGCTATACAAAATTAAATGAGTTCTCTTACATCTAATAAGAGATAGAGCAATGCTAAGAACAGAATGGATGGACTATCAACCCATATGTGCACTGTGAACTGTTATATGCAAAACCCGAGTCTATGCACACCATATAGAACCAATCTATTCTCCATTATTAAAACCATAATGGCCAGCTCAAGATACTCCAAATCCACTGTAAGATGTGGAAGATGGGACTCAATTTTGGATCTCCTTTACCTAATATTAGCAAGCCTAATTACCTAGATATTTCTTTAAATTTTCAAGTTATACACAATGAAGTTTTGCACCATTGGAAGGTATAAAAAAAATTGAGTTGCATAGATACAATCATTTTAAAATGCATGCCAAATACTAGTTCTTGGAGCCAAAAAGGTAAACTGAGACTTTGCTTTCTTCCACTTCCACTAGACAGACTACCTATCTAGATCACACAGTGCGGGAGAGAGAGCGCGAAAGCGCAAAATTTTAAAACAAGTTGAGATCGGGAGTGTCACTAAGAGCGTCGAATTATATATATGATATTGTAATACATACCTAAATTTAACTATTAATTTAAATTTTAAATCCCACATAAAGTAATAAAGTGAATGATTAAATAAAATTTATTCAAAAAAGAAAAAGATTAAACAAAAACTTAAGTCATTTTAGCTCTTTGTTCTAGTGTAGAGTGTAATGTGGACAACAACTCTTTGTTCACACGTGGATTGTACAGTGGACAGCAATCCCACATCGATAAGTTTGAGAACTTCCCAGTTTGAGATTCCTATAAAGAGGGGCCAGCCCTCAACATCTCTCTTCACTTTGTAATGCATAAAATAGCCACCCGGAAAGTACCCACATGGAGTGAGTACAACTGTAATAAATAAATTTGTTTTACGGCTGAGGTGGGCCAAAAGGTCTCAGAATACCTATCTGAAATAACGTTCAAATAATCTTTTATAAAGGATGGCAAATTGTATGACTGATGAGTTCGCGAATCCAAATATTTGAGTTCACGAATTAATGGCGAATTCGCTCTGAATTCGCAAATTAACACGAGGTGCAATGAAACATTAGCTGTAGGTGACGAATTTTGTGACTCAGCTACCTATCCAAGGAAACTCTGAGTCTATCTGCCAGCAAAATGGCTTAAAAAGAAATAAGTTTAATGATTTGGTTAGTAACTTAAAAGAGATGCAAAATGAGATCTAAATAACAATGAAGGGAAAAGAAATAAATGGTCTTCGGCCAGATCTTGGAGGTTTTTTGTGTGTGTCTTGTTTTAGAAGAAGGGGGTTTGAAAACAAAATAAGACAGAGCCAAAAAAAAAAAAGACAGCATAGCATTAACTTCACACAATAAAGAATGCTTATTAGGGAAAAGAATATACCTGGAAGTGAAAACTGTTGATACAGCATCCAATCCGCCAGAACAATGGAACCATGACCATGTGGAACTCAGCCATGTTGATCCCTTCCAGAATCTCTTCCAACTCACCCAAAAACATCACCTCCTTCTGTGTATTTGTTATTGGCCAGTACTTCAACAACCCCCTAATCACAGTGCTGGCTAACTTTGGATCCTTCTCTATAAACTGCGTAATACAATACGACAACTGTTGGAAGTAAACCCCCAAAGACTTCGGTTTATGCAAAGGAATCAAAACTCTCCACAGGAATATCTTGTGCTCCTCTTTCAAAGGCAAGGCAAACCCAGTAATCACACTCCCAAAGATCTCCAATAACTCAGCAATCCCATTATGCCTCTCAATCTCAAACACAAAGCGGCAGAACACATTGCTCATATTCTTCCGAATAAAGGGTCTATGAACCATGAACTTCCCATAAATCCTATGCAAAATAGCTTTCAAACACTCTCTTTCTCTAGGATCCTCAGAATCAAATAGGTCAATCAATCTCAAAATAAATGAATGACTTACATACTTCTTCGCCACTTTTGCTTCAAGCGAAGAGGAAGTCACAAACTTGAGCAGTAAATCATGCACAATTTGCAAATGCGACCAAGCCGGATCGAACATAGGCTCACCTTCATCATTTTCATCATTATTCGATTTAGACCGATAATTGGGCGGAAAAACCCGAAACAAATTGACAGCACACATTTTACACATTGCTAGTATCGCGGGTTCGGTGAATTTGAGAGGATTCAAAGCAACAAACTCAACAAGCTCAATCAAAGTTGAACGTTTCAAATCTTTCTCTGTGGCGTTTTTAGATGGGTCAGTGAAGTCGAAAACTACACAGCAGAGGCTTAACTTACTGATGAAGAGATTCATTTTCTCAGAGCCTGGAACGTCCTTGAATGGGAGTAATGGCTCGATTCCCGCGATAAGACTTGCCGGAAAAACGGCTGATGAGGTCCGTTTAGCCACATTGGGGCGGTTTGAAGCTGAATTCCCACCATTGCTAGGGCTTAATGAGCTTGAATTGCTGGAAGGCGAGTCCACCGAGTCGGATTTTAAGGATTTCCGAGGAAGTCTACTAAGAATTTGCTTCAACATTGTCTGAAAAAAGAATCGAATAATTTTACAACATGAAACAAAACCCAAAATCAACGGCGATGTGGTTGTTTTATATCAACCCAAAAAACCCTAGAAATCTGGGCATGGATCGTTGAAGTTGAAAATCCAGACGGTAATGCCCTAGATCCGGAATGTATCTTACAACATGGGTTTCTATGAAGACCGGATCTTCAAGAAATGATTGCTGGAAAAGGTTAATAGATACATGAAACCCTTGAAAACAACGCGTAATATTTCATGATTTCCATGCAAGTAGAGAGAGGAGGGAGAGAGATAATCATGAAGGAGGGAGAGAGGAAAAAAAAGGGAGAAAATTTGGATCTTGATGACAGATGTCAATCTGAGATCATAATTGGAAGGAGAAAGTAGAGAGAAAAACAGAAAAAAGAGGGGGAGAGAGGGGGGAAAAAAAGGGTAAAGAGATTGAATTTCTTCTGTTTAGATGTGTTTCTTGGGTATAATACACCTTTGATCAGCTTGGAGCAAATGAGGATTATTTAATGAAAAAATGCTATTTTTATTTAATTTAAGGATCTAATTTGAGTATTTAATTCATAAAACTTGTTGGATGGAAAGTTAGTTTCATATGACATTATTTAACAAATTAGATTCAAGAATAAACATCAAGTAGCATTTTATATACTATATAACATACATATCTCCACCTCATACACTCTTTACATAGCTACTTGGAAGTTTTATAAGAGGGTTGTAACTAAAGGTGGCAAATGGACAAGTTGGGTTCGTAATGAGTTAGTTCAAAATAAGTTGGGTGCAAAACAAATCCATTTAGTTTTCGATCTGTTTAATAAACAAGTTATAATAGGTTAGATTAAACATATTAACTTATAAAATAATTAAAACTCTCAATATAAACACATACTAATGCACTGAATAAAATGTATATTAATACACACAAATATATACACGCATATACTAACACATAAAATACAAACACATTTAATAAAACACCAAAATACACACACATATATTAATACATCAAAATATACACACACATGTTTCTTGAGACCGAGTTGGGGTTGGGGTTTGAGTTTGCGACCAAGTTTAGGGTTGAGGTTTGCCTATGGGTCCAGAACGGGGTTCAGGTCTAGGGTCGAGGTCAGGTCATGCAGGTCTAGGTTCGAGGTCGAGTCCATGTTTGAGTTCAGTGTGTGTATTTGTTTTGGTGTACAAATGTGTGTTTGTGTATATTTTTTGGTGTATTAGTGTATATGTATATTTTAGTGTATTAATGTGTGGGTGTGTGTGTGTTTGGTGTATGCGTGTGTGTGTCTGTTTCAATGTATTATTAGGTGTATGTTTTGGTGTATTAATGCGTGTGTGTGTTTGTTTTGGTATACTAATGTTTGTGTGCGTGTGTTTTGGCGAACTAGTGTGTATATTTTGGTGTATTAGTATATGTGTATGTATTTTTTGACGTACTAGTGTGTGCATTTTTTAGTATATTATTATTTTATTTTTTGGGAGGAGAGAGGGAGACTTGAACTCTTGACTTTAAAAAATAAAAGTATTTCCAAGACAAGGAGTACTATTGAATCAAGAGATTCATTGGTATTTTTTTTAATATATTAGCAATATACGACGTGCATTGCATGTAAACAAATTTAAATAATATTTATTTATAAAAAATGTGAATTATATGTGTAATTAAATTAAATAATAAATTAGGTATTTCTTTGACCCCCATAAGTATTTGCATATCTAATTATATTATATAATTTTAAATTTTATTTTGTTAAATAGATTGATTAGGTTGCCTATATTTTTATTATATCATTGCGTACTGAAAAATAAAAAAATATTGTGTGTATAATAATTTATATAAAATTGTATGTAATTATACTAGTAATAAATGAGTTCAAAAGATTTAAAATTTTTTATAAAAGAGTCTAAAATAAGTTGAAAGTCAAATAGGAGTAAACAATAAAATTACTAAATTAGATGAAAATATAAATGTGGGTATAATTGACTTTATTATAATAATTAAGGATAAAATAAGAAATCAAAAAATCCATTACTCCTATTAACTCTGATAACGACTTTATGGACTTTTAGAGATATACCCCTTTTAAAAGTAATATTTCTATTAATGAAGATTTATTTAATGATGATATGGAGATAAATCTTCAGGATAATGTCAATATGCTATATGATTTGATTTTTAGGAAATAATCAGATAAATCTGAATTATTAGATAAAACTGAATCTGAAGGGGTGACGAATGTCATGATATCACTACAAAATTATCAGAAAAAAGTGACGTAAGTCATGACGTCACAAACAGTATTTGTACCGTAATAATGACGTGGGCAATGACGTCAATTTAATTTATTAAATTGTGAATAGTAAAAAGATGTAAATAATATAGGAATGTTTGAATTTGGATTTCAAATCCGACTCTATGTAAGGGATGCAACTCTAGCCTTTTAGGGACATTCCTTGTTTGCTACCTCTCCTCCCTATCTTTCCTTTGTTGTCCCTTGCACCATCTCTGAACCTGTTCTCACTTGTAAAATAATCCTCCATCTTCCACCTTCTACAACCCTTTTGTAAGTCCAATATTGTACATATTTTATATAAAAGTAAAACATTTCTTTACATCTTTTAAGATCATCTTGATTCATGGTTTTAAAATATCAATTCTTAAATTCCTCATATTTAGGAAGATTAAATTATGCATTAATTTCTTTTCTATTAATTATAAATTCTTTTTGGTCTAAATCCATAAAGATTATAATTGAAATAAAAATAATTATGTTTGTTCCATCTTTATAGTTATAGCTATAAGTTTTAATATTACATGTTAAAGCATCTAATATATTTTTATCCAATAAAGATACAGATAGATTTGGAAAACAGTTAAAATAAATTAGACCAGTGTTTAAGCTGGATTGCATAACACCCATTAGAGATTGATCAAAATCAAGATATCTAGCATCTATTAATGCTAGGATAAAACAAACATTTAATCCTTGAAGAGTTAATGGTTTTAAAGTCACTTGGACTAATCCAATGTATAAAAATTTATAATTTTTTTAAGCCTTTAGGACTTCTCTCTTGGTTAAAAGTTGTAAGATATCTCCATATTGATCAAAAGGAATAGTCCTTTCAATCGTTTTAATTGTTAAACTCGATTTAAAATCGAAAGTTCCAATATTATAAATTTTTTTAGTTGAGTACTGGGGTATATCCCAGTTTTGTAATTTATTTTTAATATCTGAATATTCAATTTCTTCTATATTTTTAACATAATCATCTCTATATTTATTATAAAATTTAAATAGGCTTAATGTCATGTTGGTAATTCAAAAGGTTTTTTGTTAACTTATATGTTTCACTATTACCTTATTCTGGTTGCTACAGTAATTCGTAATTCTGCTATAGTGATACAATTCTGCTACATCTTCTACTCTTGCTGGCAACGATTTACGGGGAACCAAAGGTGGCCTCACTCCTGTCTCTTGGACACGACTTAACAATCTTGTCTTTTTGCTAACCAGGAGTTTTGGAAGACTCTAGTTGGATTTTAACTCCTTTGTCTAATGGAATGCAGTTCTCCCTTCCTCCCCAAAAATGTTAAAATGGGCTAGCACATGTGTTCCATCAATTGGTTGGATTACAGACATTCCTTCTCCCGTTTACACTTGTGAATTCACTTGTATTAGGGTTTTCCAAAACCAATCCCCCCATCTTATCTGACTGGCGATTTGTAGACCATTTTCTCATCTATCTTAGTCTGATGACTCTTTTGATTTGTTGTAGTAATGGATCACCAAGCGTTCCTCTATCTTTTAGAAAATTTGATCAAAATACATTCCCCATAATCTTCTTTTGTTTATTGTTACACCTATCATTGTTTTCCCTTATGTGAATTAGACTCATTGTAGTACATTCCCCAACTTCATACCAATCTTTTGAAGAATGAGAGGATAATAATACTCGACTAATAGTTTTAGGATCGAAACCCAAACTACTATGGTTGTGATAGTGACTAAGGAAGGCTGGAAATTTGATTCCCACTTTATGTGACATAAATTGTCAACTGTCTCACACAGTCCTGTAAGATTTAGGATTGTTTGTTTGAGAAGAAGTAACAAACTAATGTCTTTCCAAATGGCTTAACCATGCGAATTGCTTCCATGGAGTTCGTATTCTTAGCTTATCTTCCCTAAAGAAAGGTATCTGAACTTTCACCATCGTTTCTTCTTCCTCCACTTTAGAGTCTACTTCATCCTCCACAAAATCCTTTCATATTTGACCTCTTTTCCACTTGAGTAAGCCAACACTTTGTCTTTTTAGGATTCCTTGCTTTGTTATTGTGTTGGTACCTTAGTATAAATTCATATGCTTACTTGTTTTAATGATCTACAAAGGAAAATGTCTCATGTATGGGTTGAACTCCACTCTTACCCCCTAAATAGGTTGAGGACATTGTGGCACTTGTTCATTTAATTGAATTGCAAGTGCTTGCTTCGTCTAGTTGAATTTGGTGAATAAAGTGAAAGTAATAAAATACCATACTCAATTGAAGAATAAATCACAAGCACTTGCTTCGTTTAATTGAAGATTGGTAAAAAAAAAAATGAAAATAATTAAAAATTATACTAAGTTGAATCAAAATCGAATAGTTATTCTTTAACATCCCTTAGATATTATTTTGTTCATAATTTCTAGATTAATTTAAATATTAAATGTAACGGCTCCCTGTATATATTACATTATATTTTATAACACATATAAATTTAATGTTCTTTGTTAAAATTGCATAATAATTTTTTTTCATAAAAATAATCACGTTTTTTTTAATCATCCTATAAACTATTGCTATTTATCCTTAAAAACTTGAGCTCCCTTTCCAATTGCACCTATTTATATGAGAAAAATTATTTATTTATATTGGATAAATTACATTGACACGTCCCCTAGTTTTTGATATTTTCACTGCACCCCTTCTTTTTTGTGAAATATCATCAACACCCCCTTGTGATGGGACAATTTGTAACAAATTTTCCCATCAGTTACTACTTAATAGAAGTTTAAGGGACAAATAGCTTTTGTTGATGTGGACAAATTTAATCAATGAATTGTCTATTTTGCCCTTGAAATAACCCATTTTTGTCTCACTATATCCATGAAAAAAAAATTTTCAGAAGGCAACCTGATTATGTCTCTCTTTTCTATCGTGAAGCTATTGTGGCAATGTCTTCCTACCAGCACAATTATCACTATGAAAGACGTTGCCATCGTTTCCGCTCGTCATCTTCACCGTAATCAATTCACAACTCAAATCAGAACAAATGATTCAGATTATTTAAATTTGACGGTTTATATTGTAATTTTAATTTTAATTTTTAAATCACAGTAATTCAGCCTATTTACATGGATAATAATTAGTTACACCCCCCTATTATTCAAAATATTACTAACACTCCTTCTAGTTTATATGTAAACATATGACACCATTGCCTTTAAACCATTGTTTCTAACAAAAAAATTCATCTAAAATATCAAAATTGTTTTTACATAAATTTCAAATAATTTTTTTACATAAAATTTGATTAAAATTTGAGCTAATTAAAATTTATTTTTCTACATATTAAAATTTAAGTCGATTAAAATTTATTTGAGTTGATTAAATTTTATTTTTTTTACGTATTAAATCGGCGTGAATTTTAATACGTAAAAAAATTCAAAAAAAAAGAGGTTTCATTAAAGATATGCATATTTAGAGGGGGTGCAGATGAAATTTTTTTTAAAATATATTTTATGCAATTTAGTAAAATTGCATTATATTTAATGTCATTAATCTACCATGAAGTGTCAGTGATATTTTAGATAATAGATGAGACCTCATTAAAAATATATCTATCTTGAAGGAGTGTCAATGATAATTATCCTATTTACATTTAATATTTAATCACAATAAAAATAATATACTTTGCACAGGGACACCGTAATACACACACACACACACACATATATAATAAAGTAGCTAGATAGTTTGTCTTGAGTTTTTTGCGGCTCAGATCATTTTGATCTGATGGCTTAATTGAACTTTCACTTCTATTGCAACTCTAAGAGTCTCATCACTCATATAACTCTCTCTCACACACTCTTATCTCTTTTTTTGTTTGCCCGTGTTTTTTGGTTATTATTTAATCTATAAAGATAAAATTATATGTTATACAATTATTTATTTTCATGAAACTAATTCAAAACCTTTATATATCTAACGACATATATTTTGTTGTTTACTTCTTAATTTATAAATAATCTATATAATAAAGTAACTAGATTTATTTGTCTTTATCTTTTTGCGGCTCAAATTGTTTTATATAATGGTCTTAAGTAGACTTAAATTTTTTTTACAATTTTAAGACTCCCATCTGTCATAAAACTCTTTGTATCTATATATCTATTTTATATTCTCTCTCATACTATTATCTTTTTTTTTGTTTCTCCAGTGTTGGTTTTGTTATTATTTATCCCATAAAACAAAAAAAATAACATCTTATGCAATTATTTATTTTATGAAACTAATTTAAAATTTTTATATATATGACGACATGTATTTTGTCACTTGTTTTTTAATTTGTAAATAACACTTAATATAAATAAAAAATCGCACATTGACTATAAACATCAAATAATATTTAACACAAAGTAAACCTTAGATTGTAAATCAATATATAATTTTATTAAAAAAATTGACATTTAATTTTTTCCAATTTATGTTAAACTTTGTTGAATTAATATCAAATTAATTTTTATTGTTATCAAATTAATATTATAATTCATTTAATCAATTTTTTGAAATACTAAATTATATCAATTTTTTGGGTACTAAATTAAATTTTATTTGATTTTATTAAATTTTTAATTTTTTTGTACTAAATTTGGATAAGGGAAATTGTAAAAATAATAAAATTTTTTGAATGAAATTATCAATTTCCGTTAGCAACATTAAGAAAGGTAGACAGAAGGGGTCTCCGTGCAATGAATTCAAACTTTAAGGGGTCTTTGTGTTATTTATAAAATGTCTAAAGGTGCCCGTTTAATATTGTCAAAACTTAAGGAATGTCCATGATTTTTATCATTTTTTTAATTAAACATTAATTTATTATTATTTTATCTTAAAAACTCAAGCAACTATTGGAGTTTGTCGTTAACCAAAAAAGAAATGCGTGTGAATAAATTTATGTGTATATTTATTTATAAAGGATTGAACATTTAGTGATTAAATTTATAATTATATTGTGTAATTTGGGGTTGAATGGTGATAGTGATGATAAATTTATGAGTTTTATATGTAAGTAGGATTTAATTGATTTTATTTATCGCTTAAAGATTGTAAATTTAATTGTGTTCTATTAATATTTTTTTTACTTGGGGTATTTATTACATGAAGTTAAGGTAGATTGAAAATATGATGGTTGAGTTTATAATTATATTGTATTATTGGATTGAGTAGTAGTAAATGTCATAAATTCGTGAGTCTTATAAATGAGTAAGATTTTATTTATTACTTAAATATTGTAAATTTCAATGAGTGATGTTAGTATTTTTTTAAGAGGCAATTATATATATGATGTTGTTTTGAGAAGTTTTTATATATTTTTATTACAGTTTCATTAATAGGGAGGATACGGTCCACATATATTTCGAGTCATTTTAAAATAAGAATTGATATGAATATTTTAGGTCATTTCTTTTAAATTTGAATAATTGTTTAGGATTTTTTGTTTATTGTATACTAATATATATATATATATATATATAGAGAGAGAGAGAGAGAGAGAGAGAGAGAGAGAGAGAGAGAGAGAGAGAGAGAGAGAGAATGACATGTCTATCATGTAAAAAGATCGTGGTGGAGGTCTATCAAACTCAAAAGAGATAAAAGAGGCAATTTGTAGAAGTGATGAACTTGTTTGGTACTAAATATAAGGTTGTTCAAGAGTTGGACTAAGCTGTTTGGAAATAGGGTTAGAAACATAACAAACATGTGAGGGTAAAATTGATAATAGTCAACTTTTGTCGACAAATGTGCGCCAACAATATTGATAATGGTGTTAGCGCAATTTTGAAAACAACAGGGGTGCAGTGAAAATTTCAGAAACAATAGGGGGTGTCATTGTAATTTACCCATTTATATTTTATCTTTATATTTATATTTATTTAAACAACAAGGGGTGTCATTGTAATTTACTCATTTGTATTTTATCTTTTTATTTATTTATTTTTAGATTTTATAAATTTTATATATGGCAGATTTGTAATTAAAATCTAATGGGTAATACCGGAATGATAATAGAATTAAGAGTTAATCTCATTTTGTACTCCGAAAGATTGTTCGAATCTCAATTTGTACCCTCAAAGATCAAAAATTTTAATTTACACCCTCAAAGATAGAAATTTGAATTAATGTGCACCCCAAAGATCAAAAATCTCAATTTATACCCTCAAAGATAGAAATTTGTATCAATGTGCATCCCCAAAAATCAAAAATCTCAATTTGCACCTTCAAAGATAGAAATTTGTATCAATGTGCACTTAAAATTAAATTAATAAATTATACCTTGATCCCCTCATGTTTGTCACTTAATCATTTGAACTCCTTCACATTTAGAATATTCCCCTTACATCTCATGACGTTTATGTATGTGTAACACATAATCACTTTTCGTTGATATATATTAATATAATCATTAAAAAATATGATTTTATCATAATATAAAATTATAATTTTATATTACCTTTTATTTTGTAAATTCGATATACTCTAAAGTTAAAAATCAAGCTTACCATTTGAATGTCTAATAAAATGCAGATATTTATATAAAAGATAATATGAAAAATATTATATAAATATTTATATTTTATTAGACATTCAAATGGTAAACTAAATTTTGAACTTTATAGTATATTGAACTTATAAAATAAATTGTAATATGAAATTATAATTTTTTATTAGGATAAAATTATATTTTTTAACGGTTATATTAATAGATATCAATGAAAATGGGTTACATGTTATACGTGCACAAATGTCATAAGATGTAGAGTAATATTATAAATGTGAAGAGATCTAAATGATTAACTGACAAATATGAGGGGATTTAGGTATAATTTATCAATTTAATTTTAGGTGCACATTGATACAAATTTCTATCTTTGAGGGTATAAATTGAGATTTTTTATCTTTGGGGTACACATTAATATAAAATTCTATCTTTGGGGTATAAATTGAGATTTTTGATCTTTGGGGGTGCACATTGATACAAATTTCTATTTTTAGGGTATAAATTTAAATTTTTGATCTTTAATAGTATAAATTGAGATTCGAACAATCTTTCGGAATAAAAAATGAGATTAACCCTAGAATTAACATGGATCTTTCTAGGTTTTCTATCGTTAGCCGATAAACTCAACCCCAACTGGCCTCTCCCTCTCTCTCTCACATAGCCGCTTAACTCCTCCGACCTCCAATTCAGATCGATCTCTGTCTGTCTGTCTGTATCTTCGGCATCTCTTTCTCCGATTAGGTAATTCTTCAGCTCTTTGATTATATTCGTCTCTCTCCGTCTCTCTCGCCATACATACATATATATATTTGAGTGTTTTTGTGTGCATAAATGAATCAGTGTTTTCATGTTGGATCTGTAAACCTTTTGATAGATCTGAAATTATGGCTTCATCGCAGAAGCGTATTTAGGGTATAATTATGTCGCAAAGTTATCGTCTTTTTTGGACTTGGTTGTTAATTAGCTCAATATTTTCTGATTCAGATCAATTTTTATTTATTAATGGTCGGATTATTTATGGTAAAATTGGTTTGGGTTTTTTTTGGTGAGATGTGATTTATTTGTTTGTAGTAGTTAGTTCTTGTATCAGATCAGGAGCATTTATTTTTTTTGGGTGGTTGATTAGGGCTTGTTAGTGTTGACATTTATTGAGGACTAGTCAAGAGAAGCTTATGTTGATAGCCTTGGATAATTATCTGGAGTTTTACATCTTTGGATAGATTTGATTTAATTTATATATGGGAGCTGGTATTTAGCAAGAAATTTTTGGAAAAGATGTACTGTCATGTGTCGTCAGGCAGTACTATTGATTTACTGTTGCATCATTGTGTTGTGTGTCCAGCCCTCAGACATTTCATACGTTATGATTGAAAGTAGAGAATGGGAAATAATCTAATAGACATACACATTGAAGTCTACATGATTGACGTGCATGGAAATTATGAGAGAAAAATATTTGGGTTGTTGACGACAATTCTACATTTCTCTCGTGTGAATTTTTGACTTGTATGTCAAGTTTTTGGCTAGAATGGAATTGTTTTTGAATTGGCTACTTTTATGCTCTTATGTCTTGTCTGTGTGTCTATCTTCTCAGATACTTGTGCTATATTTCTTAATGACATGTTACCATAAAATCTTCAATACGTATGTGTCATCAAGCAGTACTATTGATTTACTGCATCATTATGTTGTGTGTGCAGCCCTCAGACATGTTATGTGTTATGTTTGAAACTAGAGAATGGGAAATAATCTAATAGACATACACATTGAAGTCTACATGATTGACGTGCATGAAAATTCTGAGAGAAAAATATTTGGGTTGTTGATGACAATTCTACATTTCTCTCGTGTGAATTTTCAGCTTGTATGTCAAGTTTTTGGCTAGAATGGAATTGTTTTTGATTTGGCTACTTTTCTGCTGTTATGTCTTGTCTGTGTGTCTGTCTTCTTGGATACTTAATGCTATATTTCTTAACGACATGTTATCCTAAAATATTCAATATGTAGACCTGTATCTGTGTATTCATGTATGTAGCGGACTCAAGGTTTATTTGTATTGGATTTTGAGTGCAGAGTTTCACATTTCTGTTCGAGCGGTGACCTGGAGTTGCAGTGCATTTCATGCTTTGGAGCACATTAATTTATAAATCTTATATGCAGCGTGACTTAGCTTATGCTTTATAGTCCTAGTTTAGTATGTCCAACGATCTTGTGTCACAGCAGTTATCAATACCATACTGGAAAACGGGTCATATGGAAGCTTTTCCCGACAAACTGGACTCATCAACATTAGACATGCGAATGATGGAATTTTTGCCCACTAATCCTGCATCACACCAGGTTGCAGCATCAGAACAGCAAATTGGGCTGGTGGAACCAATGCCAAATAATCCTGGGTCACAGAACCCAACAGAGTTGAGTAAGCCAATGTGTCAACAGACTAAACCTGAGGTGGGCCATCTGGGGTTACAGAATTTATCACTGCCAAACCAGCAAGTTGGAGAGATGGGGGTCGTGTTGAATAGTCCAGGTTCACAAAAGATTTTGGTACCAAGTAAGCGGAAGGCTGAGGTGGAACCCATGTTCAACATATTCATGCCCCAGAATCCAGCATTGCCAAACAAACGGTTGGCACAAATGTTACATTCTCCTAATTCCCCAGGGTTGGCACAGTCATCTGCGCCTAGCAAAAAAACTGTTTCGATGCAATCCATGTCCACTACACTGGTGCTAAATTCACCTGCACCAAACACGAGAATGATACGAAATGACTCTAATTCCAGTAAATCTGTTTCGCAGAGGATACAGACTCCGAAAAGTCGATCTTCACAAATGCAACCATCTGCAAACTTTTCTACTGAGTCATTTGAGGCAGTTAGGTCCAAGATGAGGGAATCATTAGCAGCTGCATTGGCATTGGTTTGTCAGCACCAAGATAAAGATCTAAAGGAAGAAAACAATTCTCAGGGTGAAGCAGTCATATTTTCACAACAGACACAGGAGAATTCTCAGTCTGCTGAATTCACTTCCAATCTGGCTATTGCTGTTGACCAGGTATCTGCAAACACAGTTGATGCTTTGCCCTCCAAAGAATATTGTTCTGTTGATAGACGGAATGATGTCCAAAACACACCTGTGGAAACTTCTGGTTGTGAAATCAAGGGAAATTCTACAGAGACCTATAATTTTGATGGGCCACAGTTCCAGTACAATTATGTTTTGCCGGATGAAGATGCTTCGTTTAGTGACAATTTCTTTGTCAAAGATGATCTTTTGCAGGGGAATGGGCTTTCTTGGGCATTTGATTTTGATATGCAGGAGCCCAAAAAAGGGCAAGTTCCAACTGCTGAAAAACCTACCTCAGTACATGAGGATGGTGGTGGAGATGCAGCCAAGCAGCAGTCCATTCAATCTCCTGAAAATCTAGCTTTGAAAATCGAAGTAGAACTCTTCAAGTTGTTTGGAGGTGTCAATAAGAAGTACAAAGAGAAGGGTAGGTCTCTTTTGTTCAATCTAAAAGATCGGAATAATCCAGAACTGAGAGAAAGAGTTATGGCTGGTGGGATTTCCCCAGAGCGATTGTGTTCAATGTCAGCCGAAGAGCTTGCTTCAAAGGAGCTGTCTGAGTGGCGAATGGCCAAAGCAGAAGAGCTTGCACAAATGGTAGTTTTACCTGATTCAGACGTTGATATTAGATGGTTGTTGAAGAAAACACACAAGGGTGACTGTCAAATAGAAGTTGAACAAGATGATAATGTTTCGGTGGATATTTCCACGGGGACTTCTACACTCACTTCAATTCGACCACAGAAAAAGGAAACAAAAGCTCGCCCCCCTTCCGAAGCTGATGAAATTAAAAACAAACAGATTATTGTAGGTGAGAAGAGTAGGTTAGAAAATGAGGAGTTTTCAGGTAACCTTATTATTCCGAATGATGGGGCTGATTTAATGCAAGGGATGATAGTGGATGAATTGAAGGATGTGGACTTTCTTCCTCAGATTGTCTCTCTAGATGAATTTATGGAATCTCTTAATTCTGAACCTCCTTTTGAGAATTTGCCAGTAGATGCTGGACAGGAAACTCCTCTATCAGACAAGAAAAACTCAGAAACTGGCAACGAATTTGTGGATGCTACCAATTCCCAAGATCCTGTGGATACTACCCTAGACAAGGCTGATAAAGTGGATGTGAAACAAACTGAGCTAGCTGTGGATGTGAAATCTGGTGAGATCCCTGTTGAACGCAAAGTCTCCCCTTCTGGTTGCACATCAATGGCTGAACATGTCTGGGAAGGTGTACTTCAGCTAAATATCTCGGCCTTGGTCACAGCCATTGGCTTATTTCGAGGGTATGTTTTTTTTTATAAGTTATAATTACTGCAAGTTTTCCCATGCTGCACGCTGTGCTAGTCGGACCAAATTTGATATGGCAGCCTCACAGCCAACAAATAACGGGTGGTGGGCAAAACAAATCTAATTGGTGTTTGTTCAATTTGGGCCTCCAAATTTGGTCCGTGAATTTGTTCAATTTAGTATTTTGCATTATGTTACTAGATTGTTGACCGTATGGTGTTATGTGATACTGCTAGTATTATCTCATAATCTCATTAATGCTATCTCGTTCCTAGTTTCCTTTTACATAGTTCTTTCCTGAAAGTATGAGTTACTTTGTAATACTCACCTGTTGCACATGTGCAATGCTTGGCTTCACATTGCAAGTGCCATCTAAACTTTCTTCACTGAACCTTTCCATGAAAATTTCCACGAACAAATTGTCGTCTGCTCACAAATTTATTCTTTTTTGTTTCTGTTGAAGCTATGACTCAGTTTATTTGGCCATTTAACTCGGACCGTGTATAATGAGTTTCTTTAACAGAATAAGAACCATTTTGGTGACAGTAAGCACTTGCATAGTTACATGTAATGGACGACCTGTGATGGAAGTTGAATCCAAGCATCAACTGAAATGAACTACTGCTTGCTCGACGAATTTATAGCAGGTTTTCTGAAAATGAGATGATGTTTAACATGATCTTTGGGAGTTAATGGAGTTCTACACAATTTGTGCGAGTTTTTCAGTTTTTTTTTTCAGTGCTTTTTGCTGATCTCTTACTCTTCTTACAGTGGCGAGAAAACACCGACGAAAGAGTGGCCTAGCGCTCTTGAGATGAAGGGGAGAGTCAGACTTGATGCATTTGGGAAATTTCTTCAAGAGCTTCATATGTCTCGAAGTCGTGCAGTGATGGTATCTCAAGTCCCATTTCTTCTTTTGCTTTGTTCTTTTTCTGGACTCTTGTTACTTTCAATGCAGTGTAGCAATTCATTTATAATAGCAAATGACATTTGTTTACGACCATGGAGCTTCTATAGCAGCTACTGTTGCAAACCGCCATATAAAACACCATCGCTGTATTCGTGGATGAATGATGCGTATAAGAATGCCTTCCCAATTTCACCATTATCTACTTTTTTAACCAATTCTTCTGTGCTGATTGAAATTCTATCGAAATGACCACTTTGTCATGTAGTCAAAAATTTGACAAAATCGTGCAATTGGGGCATATGGAGCAGTGCACGTTATTGGTAGTGTGGTGGCTGTATGATGCTAGTTTTCATATCACTTGAAGCAAACAGATTCAAACTCTTTAATACCTTAAGAGCCCGCCATCTTGTTCTTGCATATCCTATCGACGAAGCACGACTTATCGAGAACCATGAGAAATCTGGTTTGACTTTCCATTGGTAAATAGATATTGAATATAATAGAATGATCCTTCTGTTTTGAAATTGAATATTAGTTTTTGAGATGCAAATCAAACACGCCGTTAATTGTTTAATAATCTTAGTTAATAACACATATCTGGGCCAGAGCGGGTATTAACTAAATGTTCGGGACCGATTTATTGTACTTTTGATATAATATATTTGGACGAGTATTATGCCCAGAAGAAATACCTAATGCAGGCATCTAAAAGTTGACAATCTTTAGAAATGGATGATAAAGAAAAATTAGACACTTCGAAAGGTTAAAAAGGATCTCATAGAGAGGAAGTCATGACGATAATAGCTTGAGTTACATATACAGAATCAACTTATATGCTTTCGTATATGCCCGAAGTCATTTCAATTTGATTAGTCTTTTTAGCTAATGATGTTCTGGTACTCTACAGGTCCTTCACTTTTCTTTGAAGGATGCATCTTCCGAGAATGAGCGTTCAACTATTTATGAGGTAATTACGATCTATTTAGGGTTTTTGAGATTCGATTTTTTCTCTCTAGGTCTTTAAGTCTCATTTTATTGCTTACCCATATCTTCCGTTGTCTTGTAGATGGCGAATTCATATGTTTCAGACGAGAGGTTGGGTTTTGCTGAGCCGACCCCGGGAGTCGAACTCTATCTCTGCCCACCTCACAATAGAATAGTTGATATGATCAGCAAGCATATATCTAAAGACCAAATAGAGATACTTAAATCTACAAACAATGGCCTAATTGGTGTAGTTGTATGGAGAAAAGCTCATTTAAGTTCCACAATATCACCCAACTCATCTTCACTTCATAAACGGGGCTCAAAAAAGCAACACTGCACCTCTAGAGGACACCAACAAAAAGATATCAATGTTAAGGTTAACTTGACATCAAAAGCTCAAACCTCGTTTCGACCACCTCCTACCGATCCTGAACCCTCACCCGATGACGACGATATTCCACCTGGGTTTGGCCCGGCAGCCTCCCGGGACGAGGATGATTTGCCGGAGTTCAACTTCTCTGGCAAGATCAGCCCCTCTATGCCTAAATTTCCTCCCCAGGGGCCCGGAAAGACCCCTTTTCAACCAAATGCCCAGGCCTCGTCCAGGCCCGTTAGCCAAATTAGAGAGCTTATACACAAGTACGGGCAATCTGAAACCTGTGTCACACCCCCTAGGAATTGGCAGGACGAAAGAGGTGTAGGCCTTGGGATTCAACCATGGAATGATGATGAAGATGACGATGATATCCCCGAGTGGCGGCCCCAAGTCCCCAACCCCCCGTTTCAGCCACAACCCTCCATGCATAGGCAGCCCCAGCCCCACGGTGGTAATGAACATCTTGCAATAGCAGCACCTCAGCAGAAAATGAGGCCACTAGGAACACAAATTGCTATGCCTATGCATACTCCAAATGTGGTGAAAGGTCTACAAAACATTACACCATCTAGGCATCAAGGTGGTAGATGGGTGCAACCAAATGGTCCCCACGGCCTACAACTTAGTAGCTTAGAGAATCGGCCCGGTGCATGGCAGCACCATGGGATGCCTGCACTTAGAGCTGGTCATCCAGCAACCAACTGGAGACAGGACACCCCCAGGAATAGGGGTGGTTTCTGATTTCCCTTCCATGTAAATTATTAGCTTTTCTACTCTCTCTCTCTCTCTAACCCAGATATGTGCAGTTCTGTAGCCATTGACTCTATGATCTGGTTCAGAATGGTTAGATGTTGAATAGAATGTAATCTTATTTCAAGTTTATTTTTTCTATGATTTTATTTATTTGTTTTCATTTTAGCTCTTGGACCCAGGGCTATATCACCCATCTTTGTTATATTCAGATATGGTTTTTTTTCCTCAAGTGCACTTCAATTTGTAGATGGTTTTTCATGAATACAGAATATACGGTAAATGATCTATAATTGAGACGGATGCGAAAAAATACACCAGACGGGATCTAGATCATAGTGTTCTTGATCAACCAAGAAGTCCTATCTTCAAACTTTCTTCAAGAATTTAAGCTGACGAACTTGTTTGTTGTTTCCTTTTTTTTTTTTTTTTCCCCTTTCATCATCAGCTGATTTTTTTTACATTTCTTTTTTTCAAATTGCAGGGAAAATAATAGTGGAAATATAATTCAAGAAGTGCTTGAATTTCAACTTTAGTATGCCCATTGTGCACCATACATTGGCATTTATCCCTTACACCTCTAAACTAATTTTTATTGAAATTTATAAATCACAATGGTACAAAAGTTGTCATCTCTTGCTCTCTCTCACTATTCTTAATTTAGATGTATTGGAAAAACATAGTTAACTATGTTAATAATGAGATAATTTTACAATGATTTCAAATTATAAAAAAACTAGTCCAAAATATTGCAAATTTGTTGAATAGAATTATCACTAATTAATATTCAAGTTTTTGTAGTTATTACTAATTCCATCTTTTTTATCGTGTTATTGTTCAAATTTGTTTTCACTACGATAAATTTCTGACTCCACCGTTTATTATAGCGAAGAAAATGGATGAATTCTTCCCAAATTTTGCATCATTGTCTCCTTTCCTAAACTTTGCTTGATTATTGAATAAAAGCAGAATCCATGAGTCTAATAAAAGCTACAAGACTGAGAGAATGATATTAACTTCACTAGAAAAAGTGTATGGGTCGTAAGTGACACTTGGAGAGAGAGAGAGCGAGAGGGGGGGGGGGGGGACAGCGACAGATGAAAAAAAGAAGAAAAATTGTGGAGGCCTTATAAAGGCATCCCAGTGGGTCGTATGACTCGATTAAAAGAATAATTTTCACATTTATAACAAAGTTTTTCATAAATAGTTTCAACCATTGACCATTGACAGTAAAGATATTTTCGTTTGAAGGCTTTTTCACTTTTACTGTTTCATGTCCAAATACTTCTTTGACAATGAAAAATCCAATACACCTTGACCTCAACTTACCAAAAAATAGACAGAGCCTTTAATTGAATAATAGGACTTTTTGGGACAAAACAAAGAATTTCTTTACTCTGTTTTTTATCATGAAAAATTTTCATCATTTCCTTTACAATTTTTGTATTGTTATATGCCTCATTTCTCAATTTCTTAAATTCGTTAATCTGAAATTTTCTTGAGAGTCCAGTCTTCTCCAGGTCAAAGTTCATTGCTTTAATAATCCAGTATGTTCTGTGTTCTAATTCCACAGGTAGGTGACAAGACTTGCCATAGACTAATCAATAAGAAGACATACCAAAAATTATTTTAAAAGCAGTATGATATGTCCAAAGTGTATCAGTTAGTCTTGACGATCAATCTTTGTAGTCCAGGTTTACTGAGAGAGAGAGAGAGAGAGAGAGAGATTTTCAATTTGCAAAATTTTATACCGTAATGATCAAGTAAACAAACTGAACAAAGCAAACAAGTGCATGAATGAATACATGACAAAATCAATACTCAACCGCTCGCATGGATGCCGAATACAGCTCATTATTTCCAAAGAGATCATTGGCTATGAACCCCCTAAAGCACACCTGACTGCAGCTCGTTGCTCCACTGTCAATCTTGTAGGAAACCTAACTTCAAATCCACCCCCCTATTACAAGGCTCCTCAGCAATTTGCCTTCCATCGCAACCACGGGCTCATGATCAGGGCTCACAATGTCAGTTACTGGTAGTTACAAATTATGCCCATCCAGTGTAATTAGATCCACAGTGGTCCCTCCCAGCGCTTCTGATAGTGACACTATATAGTTTATGATCAGGTCATTGCCGTCTCTCATGCAAACATCATGAGGCTTCTCATCGATCACGAATACAAGATCTGCAGGAAGCTGGTTCACCTGCTCATTCCCCTTATCTGGGAAGGTAATTTTTGTTCCCTTCTTCCATCCGGGCTTCACGCCAATCGATAATATCTCTGTTGCTAGCAAAAAAAACTGTCATTTTTACATGATTTTACATCAAATTAGCGAGAGAAGAATGAAATATCCTGGTGCATAGCAGCAAATTTCAAAGAGGTCAACATTAACTCTTATCTCACTCGCAGTAATTACATTCCCATAGTTAAAAGTATCGTATAGCCAATGCATAAAAAGATGTCTCGCACGAAATCAATTCAGCAAGTCAATAAAAGCACAATGCTTAACAGACCAATTTCAAAATGATGATGAGGAACAACTTGTAAACCAGCTAAGATGATATGCTGCTCTGGAGATGAAAAATAAATGATAAATGAGAAGTGTATTGATATGTATATAAAAATAAACAGCTCTACAATTTGATTTCATACTAATACAGTGAAGAATCATAGGAAGCAGATAATTGTCTGGTCAATCGTAAGACGTTCAAAACATGCAAATTTTCTCTTAAGCAAGTTGCTTGAAAATTAAATTGTTTCAGACAAGGTCCTTTAATGGTTTTTTTTTTTTTAACCGATTGTCCTTGAAGGTTACTTCATCATTTTCACCTAAAATGTTTCAGCATATAAAAACATGCTCAATTAAGTTATCTAAATGCACCATTGACTTAAAGATATGCCACAACACAAAAGGGCTTGCAGTAGCATGTCCCCCATCAATATGATACATAGAGTTTGAAAATTTTTAGACCCATTTCTTGACCTCTCACAAGTAAGCTTAGAAATAATTAAAACAAGGTGGATAAGCATACTTCCTCTATGGAGGAGATGATGTCTTTGTTCACAGTATATTAGTTGCTCTGTGGTCTTCTGAATTTAACTGGCATGATGGAAAGACCCAATGCCATTTCCTTGTGTTGTACACATTTAAACGAAAACAATATATCAAAATCCCATGGCAAAGGTTGCAACTTGCAATTGAAATGATAGTAGCACAGTTAAAGAAAAAGTGGCTAACATACAGTTCCTTTTCTGACAACTAGATCATCTTCAGTCCAGAAGCCAAGCAATCAAGTGTTTCGGGTTTCGGTTCCTAAAATTATGCCATTAATCACAGTGGAGTCAACCCAAATGGATGATAACTGAAGAAAACAGATTTATCAGTTATCAAGGAAATTGGTCCAGTATCATGCAAGGCAACGAGCAACATAAATGTCAGCAGGTTATTAATAACCCATGGTCTAGTAGACTAAAAAAGCACATAATTCCAGAATTACCATAGCTCTCATAATAAAAGATAAAGGCAACTAGTTATTCATGACAAGCACAAACACTTAAATACCTGCAAAATCTCACTTAAACAGTTGCCGAGCATGAATGAAAGGAAATATCAACATAGAAACACAGGAAAAGTACACCAACCCATTGGCATCCATGACTTTGCGAGATTTTCATTTTCCTTGTTGATCTGGAGTACAGCTCCTAAAGGCTGCAAGGCAATTTACTATCCACTGGTGGTGGTTTCTTTGGGATGCTAGCAACAGTTCCATCACTATATGTCCAAAAGATATTATTGCCCCCACCAAAACTCCCAAATAATCCTCTTCCATCAGATGATTATCTCATGGACCGGCCAGCCCCTGCAGACTCAAATCCAAAAGGGCTACTCCCAAAGAATTCAGCAAAAATATCCTCTGCATTTTTTGGATTGAAACCATTTGGGAATCCACCACTGCCCCTAGAACCAGGTGATGGCATTTCTTTCAAACCTGTTTCACCATACTGATCATAGATTTGCCTCTTTTGTGGGTCACTCAATACCTGGAAAAGATGCCATCAGCTACACAAAGTTAATCCCTCAACTAATAACAATGCCAAAATGTAAGTTTCAGAACACAGTCATCATATCGTTGAGCTTAATTTTTGGCTGACTAGCATAAATCAAAGCTTTAACTCCACAAATTCATAAAAAATAAGGGCAGTTCCAAGTCGAATCGACTAATCCAGTATATTTACCACCTTCAAGGTAGTAAGCCAATCTTTCCACTTCAAAAATATGTGATGCTCAAGGAAGCAAGAACAGGCTGATGGCCAACAAAAACTACTAATGCAAATGGAAGCGAATAGAAAAATATACAATTTTCAAATAACAAAGATGTTCAAGTTTAACTGAGCAACGCCTGACAGAACTATATGAATTTACTGCATTCAGCTTCTATATTTTGAAAACAGGCCGACCTTAGAGTGCCTCACTACGAGCTCCATCAAATTCAAGGAAAATCTAGAACACCAGAAGAAGTTGTGGAACCACGACCATTTTCACCGGAAAAAATCATGAGTCCATGTTTACTGGTCAAAAGAAGAAGGAAAATAGATCGAAGTTCCAAAACTGTCTTTCATATTTTTCCTTGCAGTTCCTTAAACCACAGTCATTGTTACTGCAATTCAAGGTGAAAATAAAGCCATAGATTATTATGCTTCATTTAGGATCCCCCAAAATTCACAATAGTCTAAGGAAAAAAAGAACTTACTGCTTTGTGTCAAACAATGAGATTATAGTTCTTATGATGGTAAACGATTGGAGTTTCAATTGATTCACTTGTAATATAGTTGCCTATGAAACACGGATACTTTGGTGAGGCCTGCGTACTCGTATCGGATACGATACCCGTCCCATACTCAAAGATAAGTATTGGATACTCCTCTTACGTATCCAATAATTAATAAAATATTTGGATATTTCGAGGATACTTTTATATCATAGCAATATGTATAATTTTTAAATTTAATCTTTAATACCTTCTTTCAAATTCACATACCATATAATACATTAACAAAAATACATACTACTTTAAAGACACATGAATATTTTTTAAATATTATTTACGATTACATGTGCTACAAATACTTCTAAACAAACTAACTAAGTAAATATTACTTTTGAATCCTTTAATTACCTACTTCATTATGTGAATATACCATAATAATGTGATATATAATTTTTTAAAAATAGAAAAAAATTATTAATTTTTCTTACTATGTTAAAGAATTACAAAAATATGTAATTATTAAGTCAGTAGATAATAGTAAAAATATGAAATATATTTTGTGATAGACGTATCCTGATCGTATCTGTATACAATTTTTTTAGATTTTATTGTATTACCGTATTCGTATCGTATCGTACTCGTACTAGTGCCCTTACCAGTAACCGTACCCGTAACCGTGTCTGTGTGCCGTGCCCTTGCTTCATAGATAGTTTCCCTCTAAAACCTCACCATGCAGCTATAGAAATAACTAGGAATTTGCATTTAACGAAGAGTATACAATTTACATGTAACTGGTGCATTAAGCCAATCCTACTATATATCTAGGCTCGAACAATAAACTCTGCTTCAATGTCGTGCCACACATATCAGCATATACAGTCATTTTGATCATATTAATACAGATTTCATCTTGTTAAACCACCAGCTTCAAAAGCTTAACATAACTAAGAATAAGGACTATTAAATCCAGGAATAAACAAAAAGCATACTCTCATGGCAACACAAAAATGATGAGAATCTGTTTTTTTTTTCCCGGAAGGAGATCAGAATTTGATATATAGTCTTTCCCTCTGATTTTCTCATCAACTAAACATGGAAATAAAAAATGCACCATGTATGTGCGCTTCGGAATGCATACATCGTAGGCTTCGGAGATTTGCTTGAATTTGGCTTCAGCTCCTTTCTTATTGGTTGGGTTCTTACCTGGGTGCCATTTCATTGCCAATCTTCTGTACAATTTCTTCAGATCATCCTCTGTCACATTCCTCCCCACTTTCAATACCTTATAATAATCCACCCTCATTTTCCCTTACGATGTAATCAAGATTGTCAGTGGATCTTCATGTATCATGCATATAACTCTCTCTTCTAAAATTCAAAGATGAACCCAGAATCTAAAAAATCTGAGTCTCAAACTTCGGACTGCAAATTGAAAAAGTTTCTAGTGTCTAAATTTAGTATTAAACAACATAAAATGGACGTAAAAACATAATTTCTCTGGAAAATGATCGTGCGAGGAATCTTTGTGTCTGAATGATTAGGAGACCTCACGCATTTGAGGGAAGGTATAGTCCTTCCATTGTCACATTACATAGCAAGACAGAATGAGCTATCCTACTGCTAATTAAGGTTATCCCTTGGAGGTGTTCAGATGTTCCATGGAAATCAACTAAGTCCACCGTGAATTTATAATTTCATAGAATCTCATGGAAATCAATTGGCATGTGTGCATGTTTGTGATTTTTTTGTGCCATTTGTCCAATAATAGCACTTAAATTAGAGTATAAGTGTTCAGATTTCTTGAAATGACCTCGTTGCTTTATGCTTTTTATAATTCAGTATTCCTGAGAGTCCAATTGCCCAAATCCTATAGCCATCAATTCCATACATGTGCTTCAAATATAGTTGGAAACAAGAAAAAAATTATCTAATAGATGTATGCAACAGATTTGACATGTCCAGAGATATAAAAAAAAACTTGAGTTGTTTTCCTTCGTTGCATACCACAAACACAAGGGAAAGGCTCAAAAAGAGAGATATTTACCACCGAAAAATGGGAGGAACTTCCATGGACAGATCTCACACAAGGGAGAGTCTCAAACCTAGATGAGTTGACGTCTTAGCAAATCCAAAGGCAGGTGGATCTCCGTGCTGAATACACCATGTTTTCAATCACCAACAAGAACTTTATTGATAATGGACAAGAAGTCTTCCAGTGCACAGAGAATAAAAAACAAGAAACATGAAAAAATGGCAACAAGGTATATTCTGCAAGCGGATTTCCAAGCTGCCCCAATTAGGTCCAAAGGGATTACCACAAAATGAGGAGATACCGAAACCCAAAAACAAGCAAAGAACTAAACTCCTCCCCACAATTTGTCCCCCCTCCTCATTTTTATCTTTGAAAAATTCCTGTTTCTGTTTTTAGCCAGAGGACTCGATAGACAACCAACACAGTACAATTCCAAAGAGATCGAGTTTTTTTACCCTTTCCAAAGCCCTAAAAAAAATCTCAGGGAAAAAAAAAAGGAAAGAACCAAGGGAAATGAAAAAAATGAGATGAGATCTCAACAAGAATAACTTTCAAAGTTTAACCAACCATGGATCCCCCCAAATATCAATTACAAGACAAGTCATTCAAAGTGACATGTTAATGTGGTTGCTAATTTTCTTTTTTTTCTTAGAGAGATAGAGAGCTTTATCTCCTAGTAAAAAGGAAGACAGGGCTGATACTGCCTCTGACTCTCGTGGGTAACTCCTACTTGATTAGTCAGAACTTATCTGTCTCAACTCGTGGACCAATCTATCCTCTTCTTTTTAAGAGCCCCAGAAACGGTTGGGTTTAAATAGTTCCAAGTCAGTAGGTTAAGCAAGGGATAAAAATCCAGCTTTCGCTTTCTCAACTTATTGCTAGAGAGCCAGCCTTGTCTTCTTTCACTCGGGTAAGACATTGCTCATTCAAAAGTAAGACAGGAGGAATGGAAAAGATACATCTCTATGGTAATGAAGCTGCAGCCTTCCCCTCATTTTTGGAAAAAAAGGTGATAATTCCCCTATTCTCTAGGCTTTTTTTTTTTTTTAATAAGAAACAATATTTTATTAATAATCATAATCATAACGTAATATAACAGACATGAAGTTGGACAAGAAGTCCAACCCAAAATGGACAAACAAGCTTGTGGCCATAAACAAAACAAAAAATGCACCACAAGCACTTCCAAGCCAAAACTATCAACATCGACAAGATGCTATCCAACTTGAATAATACAAAAAAGAGGGACATTCTCGAACTCCTTAGTAACGAAAGCCCAAAAAGAAGCTAAAAAATAAGCCTTTTCCCATAGACCCTCCAACACTTCCATTTTATCTTCAAATCTCGCATTCTTTTACATCCAAACAATGGCAAATAAAGCATAATGTCATAGTATCACACCTTTCCCACCTCCACCTTATCCTTTAAAATCCACACTAAATATTGATGAAATAGATATCGGGACCACAAAACAAAGGCCCACCAACACAAATAATTTATTCCACAACGACAATGCTATTGGACAATGAAGGAATAAATGATCCATGATTTCACTACTACCTCTACACATAATGCACCATTGTGGGTTCAAACAAGTAGAAGGCCTCCTTATTTGTAACATAACACTATATTAATCTTACCATATGCAATTACCCATACACAAACTTGCACTTTCAATGGCACCTTAACTCTCCAAATCTTCAATGACAGATAAAAAAAGGAATTGATAGATCATCAATCAACTAATCAAAGTAGGACTTGCACAAGAATAACCCCGATGTGTCAAAGTCAATGACCCAACACCTTTTATCCACCCCATTTAGACTCCAAAGTAATTGAATTAAGCAAAGAAAGAAGTGAAACCAACTCTTTCCTCCCTACCAAGAGATGAAAACTCCATCAATGAGTCCAATAGTTACATAAGTAATCCCCCTTTACCACCAAAAGGACCATAAAACAATAGTAATTTTAACATAGAAAACGCAGAAGCAGTATTCACTAAAGAACAAGTGAAGCTGCCAAAATGCTCTTGAAGGCAGAATGTGGCATAAATACTCTGAAGGCTACATAAAACAGCATAACTATTGGATAAAATTAGTTCTAGGAAGTGGTGACTAAAACTGACTTAAATCATTTAGCTCTTACAATGACAATAGTTTGGTAGTTTCCCTCGAATAGCACACAGCACAGTAGAACTGAGCTAAATCATTTAATAAACATGAAATGGAAGGAAATCTTAAAAGACTAAAATAGATGAGAAGGATAAGGCAATTACAACTGGTACTCTCAATATGTTTCCAATTTTTTTCTGGTAGATATGGTATTCTATAGGTTAAGTTAACCCGAAGTATGCATATAATAGAATAGCTTTCTAAAATGGCATGGAATGAGCAAGTCACCCCATGATATGACACCAATATCTTCAACAGAAAAAATCATTTATATGAAAGTGAGAAGCCCCAACAAGCTTATGAAGGATACTAGGATGGAGTTTTAATATCGCACAGCAAGAAAGCAAAATTTTGGTGATTGATGTAGTGCAAATAAGCTCTATCCATTTTCAGTATCAAATATATCATTTTATTAAGCAATTTCTTATGTCTCCATCTAAGTATATCAACAGGAGTGTTGAAATGTCGCATGTGATCAACTGATTTCTCTAGACATTCCAAAACAGTCGTGCCATGCCATGAACAGATGTCAAAAGAAAGGGTGGAAAAAGCGACAAGAAGCAATTAAAATGGAGGAATTTCAAGGTCTTCAAGATCCGAAAGTCTAATCACAGGGTGGTAGGAAGTCAAATTCCAAAACATTACCTCAGGTATGGATGCTCAACTTACCCACAAATAGGTTCTTCGTTCATCAATGACGAATTCGAGCAGGAGGTAACTTTAAATCGAGCACATGCAATGAACAGGGACTGCAGCTGCAAAAGGTGGAGCAGTGGTTTGAAATAACAGGGCAAGTGCGAATGTGGAAGTACTTAAGTAGAATCTCAATCCACGAGTTTGTGGAGGACCAACCGCCATCATCATTGCGGCTGCGCATAGGATTTGTGGGTTCTGGTTTTTTCCAAACTCAGATCCTCTTCAATTGCGTGTATCCAGGCTAGCACTGCTCAATACCAAAATGGCACTCCTGAAAAATACAAAACAAAGAAAGAAAGAGAAAACAGGGAATTAACGACAAAAAGTCATAGTTGAACTGCTACTCCATTTATACCATGTATTTTAAGAAGTGCTCCGGCTCACAGCCAATCAACTTGGTCACTAGACAATCTGGATGGAAGACACAAATGCAAAATCCAATCTAAGATCCAGTAACTGTATTGGACTTTAGACAACCTAAGAGTTGACTTTAGGGTTGCTAACATATATGTAAGCGTTATCCAGATGGCTTCATTCCAAATCTTCTATTTATTTGATACTGCTGTTCTAGGTGAACTATACAAAAGGCCAACAAGCAACCCAGTTAACGAGAGAGAGAGAGAGAGCATAATAGACTTGATTTATGCTCAGAAATACCTGAAAATCACAAGAAGCCCTTCTTAAAATGTATTTTAATAATGGGCCTTTTAATTGCACTCATGAAAATAATATTGCACTGTCAAATTTATTTTTGTCAAAGCTTAATCAAGGAGCAGATAAATCTTCAGTGCCAGAGAGTTTAGCACCTGTTAGTATTTAATAACACTTCTTAGAGATAAATTATTGATTAAACCTAACTTCAAAATTCCTGGTGAGGTGTTTAAGTGTCCCATTAGCTACCTCATCCAACTTCCTAGGATTTCAAGCAAGTCCATTTTTGGTTTTTCTCTTCATGCAGTATTGCCGAAGGAAGGAATGTATTCATCATCCCTAACACTCCATCAAGGAACAGATTTTTTAGCAATAACGTCATTTCTTATGCTAACGAATAACGGGTGTTCATGAATTATTGTTTGATGAAGGATATTTTAGGAAGCAGCTTGACCCAAAGACACTTTAAATTTTTTACTTTTTGACCATGGTAGAAAATCCCTCAAATACAAGCCAAAAAGAAGGATTACATGATCAAGTACAGTACTTCGCTTCTTATTTTTAAAAATTTTGTGCGCAGGTAAGCACATATACATCTACGCAAAAAACCTGAATTATGCAGAACCACTAAAAGATTTTCATACATAATGATCAATGAGTAACTGTATAACCTTTGACATATCACATAAATAAATAACACCAGGATAAGTAATCTTGTCGATTATGATAACATGTTAAAAGCTTAGAGAAGATTATAGAAGATTTTGAGCAAGTCATTTTGTTTCTAGTATTGAGATGACTGTTAGGTCATGGTATATAACCTTTCATTAAGAGAAACAACTTTTTCCTTTTCATTTTTTTTTTGGTGGGGAGGCGGGATGTGTAACTAGCAAAAGGTTTCTTTTGAATTAACTACCAAAATTTAGAATTCCAGTTCTTCAGTACCCATTATGTAGTAACTATATTACACACCTGGTTCCAAGTTCTGAATAGAGTCTGCGGGGAACAACATTCAAGCCAAAACAGGTTTCAGCTACGGGGTGCGAGTCATGATAATGAAGCAATCAAATCTGGCACAATTCTCTTGGTCAATCAGCATGGTATCTCCTTGTGACGTGCCTCCTTTTGACAACTACCAGATATCACAAACCCCAGACATTTTGCAGCCTTAGGAAAACCCTTCATCCAACCTTTTGTCGCTGCTCGGTGTAAAATATCTAAAGAGACTGAATCAGGTTCGCACCCATCCCTAGCCATATCTTTCAATACTGAGATAATGTCCCAAAACTTCCCTCTTTTGAACATTGCCTCCAATATCGTATTGTATATATCCACACTTGGAGTAATCCCATTCTCAAGCATTTGGTCTCGCACCTGGACAGCAACTGATATCTTCCCTTCCTTACAAAGGCCATAAATAAAGGAACCATATGTAGCAACATCAGGCTTTAGCCTTTGGCTAGCCATTTCTCTTAATAACTGACCCACCAGAAACTCATTGCCTTCTTTTATGGCAGCTCGTATGAGTATATTATACATAGTTGTATTGGGTAAAATCCCAGAGCTTTTTAAATACGTGAAAATCTCCATGCTACTCCATGCAACCGGTTCTTGCAAAGGTTGACAAGAATGGTATTAAAAGTCACTATATTGGGACTAGGACCACTATTCATCATATATTCCAAAAGCTTTAAGCACTCTGGAATCTTCCCAACTGTACAGAAATACTGAATCAAACAAGTTGAACTTACAACATCAAGCTTAACACCTTCATACTCCATTCGATACAAGATCCTTCGAATCATTGAAGAGTTTCCCTGTTTGCATGCTGCAGACAAAATCGTATTGAACGAAATCAAATCAGGCCCATTTGTGCTCCAGTCAATGTGATCGAAGAACTCCAGAGCTTCATCAATGTTGTTTTCTTCACAAATTCCTTTCAAAATTGTGTTATATGATACATTATTAGGTCTAAAGCCCGTCTCCATCATACTCTTCATCAAAGATAATGCTTCTCTTGACCTATTGTCACAACAAAAAGTCTGGAAGTATATATTGTAAACTGCAGCATCCATCCTGCAACCCCTAGATATAATATCGAGCAACAGTTCATTGGCAAGCCCTATTTTGCCCACTTTTAACAGGCCCCCAGCCAAAGCAGCATAGGTGAATGAATCAGGAGAAAATCCTCTTTGATCAATTTCCTGGACAAGCTCACCAATTTTAACAACCATATTTTGTTGACAAAGTTCACGAAGAACAACATTATATGTTACCAAGTCTGGACCACATCCTTCCTTTTCCATCTTTTGCAAGAGGCCCAATGCCTCTCCAATCTTCCCATTATCACAGAGAAACTTTATAATTACAGTGTATGTAATCACATTAGGCTTACAACCGTCAGCTTTCATTTCATTTAAACATTGGAAAGCTTCCTCCCATAATCTTTCCCTACTAAACCCATAAATCAAAGCTGTATATGAACATACATTATCTAGAAGACCCTTCTTCTTTAAGGAATAAAAAAATGCCAATGCACTATAACTCTTATTAGATTTACACAAAGCCCATAATATAGGATTATAGCTATACGCACCTCGAAAATGGCCACTTCCCAGAAGAATAGAAAACACAAAGTGCGCCTCACTAACCATCCCAGCTCTGCTAAGGCCAACAATCAACAAATTCAAAGTGGGTTCAGTTGGAAAATAGCCACATCCCAACATCAGTTCCAGTACATTAAGTGAATCCACCAAACTCCCGAAATCCAATAACTTCTTCAGCAATTTTGACAAGGAACTAAAGGAAGGCAAAAACCCACTTGCGCACATTTCCTCAGCAATCCAAAACGCATCTTTCAACTTCCCTAGTGCAACCATCCCATTCAAGAGGGTATTGAAAGTCAATGCATTTGGACACGGCCCAAACCTCTTCATCCCAAAATACACTTCAACCAATTCTTCCAATGACACGTGTTTTGACTTCAAATAACAATAAATCAATGAATTGAAATCATAAACTGTCGGTTTCCCAGGCACATTCCTCATGTAATTCATAGTCTCAAGAGCTTTCCTAATGCAACCTGATGTAGCATAACTCTGCATTCGTTGTTGTAATTCCATGCAATTTGGTGTCACATTTTCTTCAGGAAATTCAAGTGCTTGAACAGCAGAATATGAAGACCCCACAAACTGACACAAAACCCAAGGCCTTTCGCAAATTGTCTGTGAACGAGCAATTACACAGAAACGCATTGCTGGGAAAAGCAAGATTCAGGCTTTCTCCAATAAAGCCAGCTGAAGGATCTATTGATTGCAATAAATATGCAAAACATTACCCACTGAATGGCTTCCGAGAAAACTGAGAGAAAATACAGACACTGATTCTGGGAATTTATACTCGGTACTCTTTCAGTTACCCAAGAGTGAAAAACTCAAATTTGAAGAAACCTAAACTGAATACTAGTATTGGAGCTCAAAAAAAACCGGAAGCTCTTCAATTTGTGGGCTTCCTGGAACTGAAAAGACAATCACAAATTCATGCTTTTTCAGAATCTGGGAATCATATTCAGTGCTGTTTCAGGGACCAAAAGTACAAAAACTCGAATTTGACGAAACCTAAGCGGAATAATAGTATTGGAGCTCAAAAAAACGGAAGCTCTTGAATTTCCGGGTAGCCCAGAACTGAAAAGATAATCACAAACACACCCTTTTTTTCTCGGCAACCAAACAGAGCACAGCTAAAGTAAGTTGAATAGTAGCATTGGAATTCAGTCCAACGGAACTATTTAAAGACAAGTTACAGCTCTAAATTATGCACAACGACGTCCTTCTCATGGTTGATATATTGAGACTTGAACTGTCTGCTCACCAAAAACAAAAGCCATTGGCATAACGTCTCTCTCTGTCTCTCCGCTCTTTCCCTCTCTCCTCCCTGATATCTGTAGCCACCAAGTTAAGCCTCACAGTCACGGCTGAAGGTTTAGGCGAGGGGTGGTCAGTGGTCGGCGCTGAAACCAGAAGAAAGACACTAAAAGAAGAGGAGGAATTGGAAGGCGTCGGGTTGCGGGTCGATCCAACCCGAATTCGTTGAGCCTATGTGAATATGATTCCTAATCTGTTATATAATTTTGAATAAACTATGCATATAATCCTCTCTATGAATTTTATGTCAATGAAATTCCTAAATTTTTTCTGTGTCAATTGAACCCTTCTCCTCATAAAGTGACAGAGTGTGTCACTCACGTGATTAGACTACAACCCATTTGGATCACGTAAGTGGCACACTTCATCACTTTCTTATAAAAAATTTAACGAAGATGGACAGAAAAACTCAATTGACATAATTAGAGATTTTATGGGCTCAATTGATGCAAAAAAAAAAAATTCTGACACTTAATTGACATATGTCATAATTTGAAAGGTTATATATTTAATTTACTCTATAATTTTTATTAAAAATATTATTTAGACTTAATTCAATCGTTAGATTGAACGTTAACTCTATCTAATCTTGGATTATATGTATAAATTATTATATGTACCACTTCTACTGAAAAAAATTGAATTTTAAACTTCATATGATAAAATTTGATAAACCTTCTGAATTATTCTAATTAAATAGATCAGCTTTTAGACATATTTAATTTACTCTATAATTTTTCATTAAAAATATTATTTAGACTTAATTCAATCGTTAGATTGAACGTTAACTCTATCTAATCTTGAAAATTACAACTAATCTAACGATTATATGTATAAATTATTATATGTACCACTTCAATTATGGTATATGAATAAATTATTATGTAATAAAATAGAATATTATTTGAAAAAAATTGAATTAAAAATTAAACTTCATATGATAAAATTTGATAAACCTTCTGAATTATTCTAATTAAATCCATTTTTTTGGATCAGCTTTTAGACTTCTACCACTTCAATTATGGACCAAAAAATTAGTAATCCGTCCCATGACACATTTTAACCCAACTCAATTCAAGTTAAAGTGGTCAGGAGACGCTGAACTAGAAAGAATAGTCGACACAAACCTAAATATCTTATAATAAAAAAAAAATTGGACTAAAAAAAATAAAATTCACCGCACATTTCAAAAGAAAAATCGAATTCATTGACCAATCCAATTCAAATCAAACTTGAATTAGAGTTTTTATATCAAATTTAAATAGTCCAAATCTGATTCTTTGACAAGTATAATCAAACCCTAAGTTTTGTCTATATAAAAAACAAAAACCCCCTATCGTCACATCGGAAGAGAAAACAAATTGATAGATATAAAATGCTCTCGTCACTGCAATGTAACATCTGCACCATAGCATACCGTCGCTCGTTAGAATCAAAAGTACTAACAATCCACGATCATTTTCAGTACAGAAAATTTCTATTAACCTAACAACCAATGATCACGAACCTATAATTCCAAGAGACTGTTTAGGTACAAGCAGCTGAGACCTATACAATCAGAACAAAAACACTGTAAAGATGCTACTTAGGACTCAAAAACGACTTCCCAAATCCACAATTCATATTTACAGAACCAGAAAGGCCACAGGAAGTTATTGACATCGCTTTTTGATGCCTTAGCTAGATGACAATAGCAGAGTCCGAGGGACCTGACGAAGAAACACTGATCTCACCAGCCACCTGCCTCAGTTTCTGCGCTGCGTGATTGCTAGAAGACCCCGACTCTGAAACATCACCAATGTCCAATGAGTCTGGAAGCTTTCCAGAAGAATCGACGCTGTACAGCTGTGGAACAACAACAAAGATCCCATTAAGTGTAAAGAAATCAAATAGTTGAAAAGAGTCAAGAGATCAAATACTCTATTCATGGCTCTTTCTTTATTTACATAGAGGAAATTACAACTCAGATCATTGTTGGGTAAGGGGAAAGAAAAAAAACAGCAAAAAAGCTAATTGGGATTCCAGTCATTTGGAGTGCTTGCAAGTTGCAAGCAAGAAAATAACTAAATTCTACATAAAGAATCAATAGTGTAACTTTGAAAGCTGCACTTTTCAAAGCAGTAATGCCATTAAGCATCACTACTGCTCATTTTAGTTTTGAACAGCAAGCCAATCAAAAATATGATGAGATGTAAAAGTTAGTCAATTGCGACAGTTCCATAAAGGGACTAGTTGTTCAACATAACAAAAATGGTTGTTTAGACCATATACAAAAGATAATTGAAAACTAGTGAAATTAAGAAAAGTAAATGATAACATAAATGAATTTTGCTTTGGCAGCCCCAACATGATTCACTCAAACTAAAAATTGTTTGTATAACCAAACTGTATAACGAATTGGACCAATGATGACTAAGCAAATGCACATTGAAATCTACCAGCCAATATAAGCCTGTCTTCCTAGAAATTTCTTCCAATCAACTCTCACACGCATTCTACCATTTACCACCTCAAAAATCTACCCACCATAACTAAATTCAATGTAATAAAGCATTGTGCAATATAAATATGATTAACCAAATGTAATCAAGCACCAAGTTGTAAATGATCCACTGTGTACAATGTCAAATGGAATACCAACATAGACAATATAAAAGGATCTCTCCTAAGGTTTCCTAACTAATTCACTCCAAAACCGATAAAAATGATATCAGCACTATGAGAACATAAGTTCACGATAAAGGAAGGTTTTCTGATGAATATAATGAACCACATAAAACTTTACACCAATAGTTTGAAAGTTCATACAGAGTGAGCAATTTCAAGAAATTATTAAGGGCAAAAAGAATTGTCAAGCAAAAAGAGCCAGCCAAAATATCATTCTTTGCCTCCTTAAATGAAAAGGTTAGTCCTTCTTGTAAAGAGAGCTTGTATCCTACATTGAATGAGTAGGACCACCCAATGCTGATTATATGCTTAAGGAGTTTCTCTACTCATTCATTGCCAATTAATTTGGAATTGGTTGCTATAATGTGGTATCTTTACTCATTTGAATGTTCTAGTATGCATGTTTGTCTGCCTGTTTGTTTGTTAGCCCGACGTGCAAACCCGAGTCCCACAAGAGGGAGGATAAAAAGAGAGCATGTATCCCACATCAAATAATTAGGACCACCCAAGGTAGATTTATATGCTCCACTCATTACCAATTGATTTTAAATCGGATGCTCCAACACTTCCAATTTCATCCCGTCAGCAATCACAGCCAATTTGAACACAACATGAAAAGTGCATGCATTTTTGTTTTATTCTAGTAACCAAAAAAGTGGCCATCCGAACACGTTTGCATTCATTGGATCCATAAACAAAAACTTTACAGTGCTTCTTATCGGAAATGATAATATGGAGATGAAGAAAGAAAAAATATATTTTAAAATGTGGATCCGTAATTTCCAATACTTAACTTTTAGGCAAAAAGAAAGAAGCAAGAAACACTTCATAAACAGGACTATCCATGGCACCAGGACAAGTGAACAAACAACCAGAGAGATGACACTGTGTGACAGAGTCCTAAGAAACCACAAACAAAGGACCACAGAATAAGACTAACATGAAATGAAGCACATTTTTAAGACTCAAAAAGTTAACAATTTATAAGTACTACCTCAAGTTGATTCAGCATGTCAATTGTGGCTTCCAAGTCGCCTTTGTTTGCCAAGTAGACATCGAAAAGGGACTCATCAGATACACCAGGAAATGTCATCTGAAGATATGCCAAATCCATGTCAAAAACCTCATCCATGGTGTGCTTTTCTGTCATCTCCCTTGGATTATGTGAGGATGAACCATAAAATCCTTGAACAGGGTAACCTTTCAATGTAGGATCCTCAGCAATCTGTTGCTGCTTTTTTGTTGTACCCTCAGAATGGGGACCCAGCCATACAGCCTCATTTCCACTCTTATAATCTTTGTTTCCATCAGCTGCTCCTCTTTTAGAGAGCGGTACATATGATGCTGCATATGGATTCAAAGTAGATGTTCCTGCCTTCATTGCTGTGGTGTACAAAAGTGACTGCTGTCAACAAATTCATTTAAAAAAAAAAGGAGCAAAGCATAGTATAAGCAGATATCACACATAAAAATGCCATCGAAATGAATCAGCACCCCAATGATAGTAAGCCTAATTATTCAATTTCACACACAAGTGTGGGGCTTACACTAATTGTTATCATTCGGAGATAGAGGACAGTGGTTATATCTTCTACAATTCAAATTAATAAGTCCATAAATATAGCATAGCCAAGCACTGACCCCACAGGTATTCATTAATAATGAAACTATCACCTTAGTTGCAAATGCTTTCTCAATGTGCAAATGACATTTTAAACCTAAAGCCAATCATTGATTTCATCAAACATAATTTTTATCTCCAACAGACGCCAAAAAGCATATAAGCAAATATTGCACGGGCATGCGTAAACTCAATAGCTCCACTTAACCAAGCTCAAATATTTCTAGTATCCAGTTTTAATCACCAGGCTCCAAGCTGTATACATCAAAACTCCAATCCACAATTAGCCTGGTAAGATGCAAGAAATGAAAAGGATCCAATGCCGTAAATCTTAAATTTCAATAACTGGGATCTGAAGAAACTATAACCAAACACAGATCAGAAAGCCAATAAAACTAACTGACGTGATTAAAACTAGCATTTTACTGGCCCAAACCTAAAAAAATGAAGATACAAGTACCCCCTTCCTTATCCTCTTTTTTCTTAGCAACCAAAGGATTAAGTACTCACAACTTGTGATCCTTACATTAGGTAGTAACTATGCAAATCTGGGTTGGGTGGATGCACCAATGGGCTTTTGGTCCAATAATACTCCTTGTCTTGTAAACGTTTTACCTTCTTGAGATCAAGGGTTCAAGTCTCTCCTCCCCCTTCTTCTTTCCCCTCCCAAAAATAAAATAAATAAATAAATAAAATTAAAAAAAAAAAAATTTGGTTGGGTAGATGCCGAAGTCGAAGTTCTCAAGTATCTATCCCAGATTCCTAGTCATAAATTTTACTACTTAAAACTACTTCACATATGTCTACTTACTACCACTCTCCATTTTTATTAATTGAAAACTAAAGCAGCATGTACACTTATACATCACATGTACAAAGAAATACCAATTTGTGTATATGTTTCAGGACTCACATAAACAGACCGAATCGAAACACAATAAGTACTGAGTTTCTGCATCTAAGGCTCCATTTGTCCTGCTGTTAAACTAATATAACAGCAATTTTCAGCGTTTTCTGAAGACTCTTTCAACAACAAGTCACGTTCCCAAAATAAGATAACAGTCACTCTCGGGCTTGATTGGACCAAGAAGATTGTCAGGGTACAGGTCATTCTACAATGTAAAGCATAATGCATTCAACAAAACAGAGCATAAGTTCTGTTCATGAAATATACCAAACTCCATTCGGAACCCTAAAATATCCATGTCATATAATATGAGTTCACAATTCAACTTATTGTTGGTACATTTTATCCGGATCAAAAAAGCATTCAAGTATCCCAATTACCAAAGCTCCTCAAGACAAATTAACAATAGCAAAGCCGCACTAAAGATCCACACACCCACATGGTATGCATACCTTAATATGAATCCTCTCAATCTCAAATTTTTTGGATTTCTGTCAGCTTCAACCCCACTAGTAGGATTCTATTGGACCAACACCACGGAAGTGAGACCAGGGCTGGCCCAATAGAATGGCTAGTAAAGCCGGGCTTTAGGCCCCACTTGTAAGGAAGCCCCAAATTTGTAAGTGTGTAGTAATAGTCCAAACAAAAAATTTAATTTCATAAGAAATATATGTCCCAAATTTACAAGTGTGTAGTAATAGGCCGAACAAAAAATCTAACTTCATAAGAAATATATGTCCCACATAAAGTCAGGTTTAAGCCTAAATGAAAAATTTTAAACTGAGTAGGTTGGGCTTATTATTAAGCCCATAAAATCAAAGCTCCCTAATTTCGAAATTCTTAAAAACTACCTATAAAATAAAGCTACTCAAAAGTCAAGTAAGTCCAACCTTACCATCATAATTTTCAACCACTTCTCTCTCTCTCTCTCTCCATAACACAAGCACTGTCTTTCTCTCACCATCCAAATATAAAAAGTTGAAAAAAAAAGAGAGAGAAATAGAACTAAGGGAATCTAAAAAAGGATCTCTTGATAAATTTGTTACTAGTCAATAAGGAAACTCAATGAATTAGAAGATAATGAAACTATACAAGATAACAATGAAAATATTTTGCAATCATAACCAAACATGTAATATGACAATCATGGCGTAAAACAAAGAAAAATTGATAGAAGAACATGAAAATCTTTAATGTCTATGTCTCAATAAAGATAAAGTGGATTAGCAATATTATGAATTGAAATATATATGGTAGCAAAACTTGAACATAAAAACTTAACTACTACTTTTGGATCTCAAAAAGTAAGAAGAATAAATTATATAATTTTTTTATTAATATTAAAAATAAAAGGCCTCATTACAGTTGCCGCTTTAGGTCTCAAAATGTGTCGAGCCGCCGCTGAGTGAGACCTAGTCAACCGAACTTAAATCGAAATTAACCAAATCTAAAATGAAGAGGACATGGAATTAATCCCATTTTATATAGAGAATTCTAGAATTTCTCTTGCCTCTGAGAGAAATTCAGCCAATTCATTCCAAATACAGAAGGAAATCGAAGACGCAGAGTATAGATATATATCAAGAGAATTATCCACCAGGAAAACACCAAGAAAAATGATTGAAAAATTAAAGAAAAACCGAAATAGTTACGCCAATTGATCTGGTAAAGCTTATCTTCTATCTGAATCATAAAAAACCTCCAATCTAAGAAAATTAGCTCAAAAACACACGGAGAGATATGGGATATAACAGGCACAGAAGTGTGTGCATGATTGATGGAAACTCACATGGAGAATCGATGATGAAGTGCCGATAAGTAATCGATCTAAAGCTCTGAAACCCTAATTCAAGTTTGGCGATCGCTTGAGTATCAATGAAGCTCTTCTCTCGCCCTCGCTCTCTTTCTCCGAGAAAACCGAAACGGAAGAAAAGAAAGAAAAAGGTCGTTTTACGGGGGTTGCTAAGTGATACATGCGTGGGCCCCATTACACATACACACAGTTTCGTGCTTCTATATGGTCGCTCCGTGATCCTTCGTGTGTATGAGTCGTATGGGATCAATTTGTGGCGTAAAATAAAATATCTTAATTATAAATTTCGTTAATATATATATAAAATAAAGTATAATATAATTCAAATTTTAAAAAATAAATAAAATGACTTTTATTTTTCGCAATTGAGATTTTTTAAAATTTTACTTTAAAATCAATCCGATAGTTAATATTAACACATCAAATTTAATAGAAAAAATAGACCACTAAGAGTGTATTTTATGTGATTGTTTAAAAGTACTTCTATGATTTATAACTTCTAAATTTAAAAAAAAAAAAAATTGGTATTTGAAATTGTCCCACTATTATCACCATTACCATCAACACCGTCACTCCACCACCATCACCACTATCTCCACCACCACCACTGTCGACACCCCACCGCTCCACCACCATCATCACTATTACCACACCACCCCCATCATCCCCACCGCCCCACCACCGTTACCACAACCACTATCGTCGTCGCCACCCCACCCTACCACCACCTTTATCAGAACCACAATCACCCCATCACCACCGTTATCCAACCACCACTCCACCACCACCGTCCTGGCCCACCTTCACTACCCTTACCCTACCCCCACCACCACCATAGCCACCCACAACTGATTGCTACCATTATCGTCCACCGCCACCACCCACCACTATCGCCATCTCATTTGTATATTTATTACCATTACCATTGTGACCCACCGTCAGCACTCATCACCACCATTATTGCCCACTGCTACCTATTACCATAACCCATTACCATCTGTTGTTGCCCACTATCGTCGTCAACCACTGTCACCCACACCTACCACCATTGTCATTCGTCACCGCTCATTACACTATCACCAAAAGCACTCATTTTCACCCACTATCACCATTGTCATCACCCACCACTGTCGTCGCCCCACCACCACCACTATCAACCACCATCACCATCGTCCAGCACCATCCACACCCAGCTCCACAACCGCCGTCACTCATGCCTGCCACTACTACCATCATCACCCAAAATTCACCACTGCCATCATTATTGTGTTACATGACTGCCACCACCACCATGGTCATCGTTACCCATTATAATCATCATTGTTTCCCACCACTACAACTATCACCGCTCATCTATACTACAATCAATGCTTAATTTTTTTTTTTTTTATAATTTAATTTTGGGTATGAATACAAATATGTTTATTATTGACTATTTTTGTTATTAATCTGTGCCTTCAGGCATGAAAAATAACTAGTTTATATAATAAAGTACAATACAATTCAAATTTCAAAAGATAAATAAAATAGCTTTTATTTTTTGCAGTTAAGATCTCATTAAATTTTATTTTAAAGTTAATCTGACGGTTAATATTAACACTCCAAATTTAATAGAGAAAATATGTCTTTAAGGGTGTGCTTAGGGTAACTTTTTAAAATTATTTTTAAGACTTATAACTTCTCATAAGTATTTTAAAAAAAAATAATGTTTGGAACTGTCCCACCACCTTACCATCATCACCACTATCCCCACCACCCTCCCCCGTGGCACTGCCCTACCCCCACCACCATTGTGATACCCCGAAATTCGGGGGTTCTTTTCTCAACTCATTGATAACCCATAAATTCGTAGAATACCTGTGGATATTGTATAACCCAATACCACGTTGTTACACCACATTCACCGAGATCATAAACAAGACATAATTCAAGCATAGTCTCCTTTGTATGGAGAGCACTACCCAATACATAAGTTGTGCATATATTAACCAGACGACCTTTCCAAGGTCCACTTCCTAAAGTATAGGCTAAATATTTAACCATTTACATCATTCAAAGAAAAGAGCTCAAGATGTGAAGGTTCGGTAATGTTGTATTTAAAATTTCAATTTTTTTGAAGAGGTACCGGTACCTAGGTAAAGAGTACTGGTATTTGGGCATTCTGGAATCTAGGAACCATTATTTGGGCCTACGACAATGTGGTATCAATACCTGTGAGCTTAGATATCGGTACCTGAGCCCACTGTCAATGGGGTACCGGTACCTATGAGCCTAGGTATTGGTACCTGAGCTTTCTGAATGATAGGTACCTGGAGCCCAAATTTCTCCCAAACTCCCTATAACTAACTTTTTACCCAATAAACTCATAAAACACCCACTGCATTCATTTGTTTTACAAAAGAATAATATTCCATTACATGCCTTTATCAAAATACTAGCTTTACATATATTTTTCACAAGGCCAAAACAAGGTTATACATTAGATTACAAAATGTAATTTAAGAGCCATAATCCGGGCTCTATCGTCAACACGGGGCTCGAGTGACGGCCGTGCACTGAAGTTTGTATAACACCTAAAATGTATTTTCATAAAGAGTGAGCCATATTCAATAGAATATCTCTTAAGGATGTCACTCTCCAACCTAAATGCATATGAAATGTCACATGCAAGTCATTATATCAAGCATTTATTCAAACATATACATGTCATAGATAAATATTACAATTCATGTCATGTCATGAGATGGAACTCACGCATGCAGTGCAAACCCGATCCCCCTACCGGCTCCCATAACACATGGCTTGTCTTGCGTATGCATCCAGATATTCCAAGCCCTTGCCATTGATACTATGCATCCAATGAACATTTATCAACTCTGTGTTTTTGTTGAGTAGATAATTTTTAGACATAACACCAACGGTCTACCAAACTAACACGACATTTGAGGGCATCACACCTCCGGTTCCGAGTACGCCAGCACACTTTTTTAGAATTTTACCATTGGTCAAGTGAGTAAACCAAGTAACTGGGTCTTGCACCCGAAGGAGAATCTATCCCTTCTTCCTATACCTGACACAAGTTTTCTATACAATGTTTCGTGCAACTCAATTGACCCTTGATCCAAACTTCCCGAGTCCACCCGTTACCATGTGGTGATTGACCAACTCATGCATCCACACACTCACACTCTTGCCAATGCCTATGAATATAGTGTCAACCCATGCATATGCAAAAATAATGTAAAATTACAATTCACAATATCATGCTCATCATATCATGAACATATAATGAATATCTCCAACAATCAATTTCATCAAACATAAATCACACAAGAATTGGTCCGAATAAATCCAACGATTGGTTCGTCGTAGATCGGAGAAAGAAGGTGGAGAAGTTGGAGAGCTCTTTCTTCTCTCTTTGTTTCTCTCTCAATTTTTTGGAAATGGCTGGTGAAGAATGGGGAAAAATCTGATTTTCCCCCCTTTTTATACCCCTTGAATGCTTGGTGTACAATACATCACACCTCCCTCTTCAATTGGTCTGATTTCATTATGAATCTATTAGATTTTGTCATGTGTTAAGTTTAGTGCATTTTTATTGAATTAATTTTAAATTATTTTTTGAGTTTCAAGAATAAAATTTGATCATGTTTATTTTAGTCACGCGATGCGCAATCATCTCATAAAATACAAAAAATCTTATTATCTCAGAATTCGACGAAAATTGACTAAGAAACTAGATTTTGTAATACGAATCCAACGATAAGGCCCGTTTTATCATCTAAGTTCTAAAAAAAATTCAATTTTTAACCCGCACTGTAACGACTAACTATCATTTTACTCTTTTTAATCAAATTTTAATTTTTTCGGGTTTTACAACCATCACCATTACCGCCACAGCCATGGGCACCACAATAATTACCACCGTCGCCATTACACCACCCTCACCCCTACTACCAGCCCCACCACCATCACCACTACCACTATCACCGCCACCCCTTACCACCTTTGCCACAACAACCACCATCATCACTACCATCACCATCGCAGCCACCCCCTCACCACCTCTGCCACAACAACCTTCATCACCACTACTCTACTTCCACCACCACCATTGCCCCATCGCCACCCTACCACTACCATTTATTGTTACTATCGTCGTTCATTGCCATCACCCACTGCCATCATCATCTTATTCTTATATTTATTACTACGAACACTATCATCCCACTACCACTGTTGCCCACCGCCACCCACTACAATAATCCACCACCATCCATCATCACCCACCATCGCCACTAGCCACTGTCACTCATTCCCATCACACCTACCACCACTACTATCATTCGTCACCAACCATCACACTGTTACCCAAAAGCATTCGTCGTCGCGCACCATCATCATCGTCACCGCCCACCACCACAACCCACCACTGCCACCACCATTGTCATCGCCCCACCATCACCACTGCCAACCACCATTGCCCACATCCACCACCACCACTACCACCGTTGTCACTCATGGCTGCAACTACCACCATAGTCACCGAAAATCCACCACCACTATCACCATTGACACCCAACAGGGTCATCGCCACCCATAAACAAACATCATCGTTTTCCACCAACACTACCATCGCTCACCCCCACTACAATTGGTACTTAAATTTCTTTTTCTCTCTTCTATGTTTGTTATTTGATTTTAGGTGTGAATATAAATTTATTTATTGTGGACTATTTTTTTATTATTCTGTGTCTTCAAGCACAAATAATAACTAGTGAATCAGATAGATTGTTTGTCTTGAACTTTTTGCGGTTCAAATCATTTTGATTCGATAGTCCTAATGCGAAATTTTCCCCTAATTTTTTGAAGAAGACTTTCATTCTCTCTACAATTCTAAGACTCATGTCTCTCATATAACTCTCTTTTTATTTCATACTATCTAATGTTACGTCTCCCTCATTCAGCTCTCTCTCCCTCTAACATACTTGCAACGCCCTGATTTTTCAGACACGTTATTTAATAAAAATACATCTGAATAAAACTAACAAAGCGTTAACTGTCACAATAAAAAATACATTTATCAATATCATCTCCCAATACAAATAAATCAACAATTATATCAACATCTTCTCAGCTTTAATACTCTGATAATATTTCCTCTAAAATCAATCTAAAAATATTAAATAAAGCGAAGAAGTATACAAAGTGATGAGAAATAATATGCTCAAGGATATTAAATACCAAAAAAATTAAGTATCACAAAGTATCTCAATCAACATATACAAATATCATATTTGCATATCACATGTCATTCGAGATTTGAACATAGATCTAACACCTCACCAATCATCCTACCTCAACTGGATCTCACACGTCTATTGGCTGGCGACGCATCCATTTATCAACTAAAAATCTATTATTTCAATTTTTTTTCTTTACTCGATAAATTTCAGCCTCAATAAATTTTATAATATTCAAATCTTTCATAATTAAATTCAAACATATAATTTGACCTCAAATTAACATTCAGATAATTTTAAATAATATCACAAGTTTCATAATTTTTTTAATTATTTAATCACTTTGAAGTCTAGGTTCAGTCGTCACAATACCTCTCTCACGTAACTCTTCGATACCCCCTCTCTCTCCCTTTCTCTCTGCCTCTGCCTACATCTCATAACGCACTGACACCGATCACCGTCTCAATTACGGTATTTTCCTCTATCTCAATTACATTTTTTGCTCATATCAATACCTTTGTTGGTGGGTTATGGTTGATTTGTAGTTGAGATGGGCTTTCTCAAGATACAAAAAAGAACGTATCTAAAAACAGTTGTCTCCCCATCATAGTGCTCGGTGCTTATGGTGATCTTCCCAAGACAAAGATTTTATAAGCACTCCTCAACCTTTATTGCTATGCTGGACTAGGATTTCCTAATTGTTTCTCATCTTTTATGATAAGAAAATTTCGTTTATGTTGTGTATTGTTTAAGTTTTTTGAGTATGAGAACATTGAAAATTTGAGGTCAATTATGTTTTGAAAGTTTGTGATAAGATTTATTCTGCTAGTCATTTTTTGTTGTTTCGGACAATATAGTTAGCATTTCTTTTGCATTTTTTTTATTTCGCTTGAATGCGATAGATTCTTTTAGCTGAAGTATATGCACAAGACTTGGTTTCACTATATATGTGAAATAATAGGCTAGCAATTGAAGTATTTTTTATTTGAATTATAGTTAGAGAATCATCGTTGGTTGCTTATTTGGGAAGCGATAATTGAAATATGGTTTTGAAACTCTGTGAGTGTTGTAGTAAGCTCTAATTAGGTGTAGAATATATTTTTTTCCCTTGAAAAAATGTGGTTTTAAGATATATGCCCTATGTACCTTTAGATGCCTCAGATATCTATTATATAAGAGACTTTTTAGGTGTTGAGTGTCCATGCAATTATAACTCTTAAGAACCAAGAATTGTTGATTGTTTTAATGATTTGGTTCAAAATTGTGAGTATGAGGAAAGAGCCTTGAATTGGAAAAAATTGAATTGGTTTTGTTTGGGATCATGAAAATATGGGGAGGATTTTTAAAATAGAGAAGCACAACTATCTTCAAATTCCTAATTTGGTAATCTTATGTCATCAAACAGTTGACATTGTATCAATTATACACACTAATTAATATTTTTTTTGAAGTTCAATTTTTTGAGGAAATTTTGCCAAATTTTTTTCACTAATAATGGATCTTGATTGATTTTGATCTTTATGAATAAAGTCTCATTTTTTTATAATTGGCTATTTTTTCGGTTATGTAGTGTCTTCGGTCACTCTTTCAAGTAAAGATTTGCACTTGTTATTATTATTTTGATTATATAAATTGTGTACATAAATTGATATTGTCCAAGGTAGTATTTTTACAGTGTATTTTGTCGATTTTGTGTTAAATAGTAGGCCTATATTACTTGGTTTTTTTTTTCCGTTATAAATTGCTTTCAAGTGTATTTTTTTTACATAGTGTCTTCAAGCATGGATAATGACTAGTATATATATAAATTATACGAATATGACATTAGAATACCATTAGTAAACTCTATGTAGTTAAGGTAGTATTCCAATTTTTAAAATATGACTGATATTATATATTATTGTGTTACAAATAATGGAAGATCATGCTCAATATGTGGACAATTCTCTACATATATGATATAGAAATTTGATTATGAATTTTTTTTGATATCATCTAAAATTAATTTGTAAATATTGATTTTGATTTTATTTATTAATAGTCATTAGTTATAAAAATAATAAAATAAAATAATTTTATATTATAAGAAAAGTTTACAAGTGTTGCATTTTTATTGAACAAACAAATGAAATATGAAAGCAAGAAGTTATTAGTTCGTAGTTGGACCCTAATTTATGTAGTGTTACTTTCGGATTGTGTTATTTAGAATTGCTTGTTTTTATATTAATATTTATGTTCCCGAAAAATCATTGTTTTTAAAATAATTCATATAATTTTAGATAAAAAATTAATAGTATAAAACTTATTCATTTTCTTCTTACAATACTAATCAACAGTGAATTATTTATGTCTAATGCTAATTTTATTTATTATTTATGTTAATTAATCCTATCATTTTCAAGTTTGTATCAATAGGTAAAATTGATACCCACTTATGACTTTAATAATAATTATTAGTTAAAATTTGCATAGAAGCTTAAAAATAAAAGTTAAGTTCGAATTTCTCTTTATAAATATGTAGAATATGTCATGCCCCAAATTTCATAAAAGTGTGATTAAAACAAATACTTTGTTTATTCCAAAAAAAAGAATGACGGTTTGTTGCAAAAATATCTAGGAAAATATTCTTTAGTTTAAATAAATCCTTTTATCAAGTATATACAAGATTTTAAATACCAACAATTCACAATCATATTGATAGGCAAAAGAATAATTTATCAATAAGTCTAGGTACACGATAAGTAGTAAATATTTTTGAAAGTACACTACGTATTATCATTTGAAATACATAAGTAAAACATCAAGAAATTTACCACATCAAAATCAAATCTCAAAATAACTCTATAAAACCTCTCTTCTTAAAATATAATGCAAAAATATTAATTTTATAAAGTACAAACTGAGAAATCTTTATACAAATATAAGTATAACAAATCTGGTAGAGTAATAATTTCTTATTATGAACACAATTTCATAAATTTGTTCTTTTCAGAGTATTTTTCAAAAATATTAACTCCATTTACTTTCGTCTCAACCTCCCCTTATCTCACCCAACTCACGAAGTTTGTTGGAATATTGGCCTATTAGTTTATTGGCACCCAAAATTCACGTATGCTACTCATACGGACAAATATCATTAAACAAAAACTGGTTCACGAATGAACCATCTCCTGAGAACTTTTTAGGTCTTGCACTTTAGGGTCTCAACGTCCTTCTTGTTTTTTAAGAGGAATGTATAGGGCATAACTTGTGATGCCACACAGGCTGTTACCGAAAATCATTACCATCACCAATCCCCCCAGGACTAGTAGTCACTTTGGTAACCCCCCTCAAGGGCCCCAACCGTCTATTAGCTCTCTGCCTATTGGTACTGAGCATACAAGTTTCAAACCTTAATTTCATGATCACTTTCCATTCCCAACTCCAACCACAACTTTCACACTTTTAAAAAATACATAGTTTTACAAAATCTCATATTTCAATTTCGAACATAACACATTTTCAAAATAACTCACATACACACCAAAAATATAATTTGTACCATTTTATAGCAACTTTCGCAAATTAAATGATTAAGAAGTTGTGTAGATCAATACCACCATTTTCATGCTTTAAAATAACTCAACAAAAGCTCAAATCATGGTAAAATATACTCAATTACATCATAAAAATCAATACATCTTTCTATAATATTTTATTTCAATACTTATAGTCACTTTGACATTTTATCAAACACATAATAGACATAAAATTTCCAAATACACATTTACAAAGGAATATACTCATTCTTAAGAGACAAATCAAATACATTATATTTAAAATCACATATATTCTAAATAATCTAAAATCTTAAGTTTAATCAAACACTCATAACAAAAATGAATTTAGGGTTTCAAACCCACAATACCCAAATTCATTTAATGCATATAGGTTTACAAATTCATAGTAAACTCATCATTTAATTAAGACTCATAACATGTATTTAGCTCATACTAAACAAATAGATATATAACAAACATGAGATGCATCATTGTATATGCAAGAGAAAGGAAAATTCTACCTCAAAACTCAAGAACTCAAGCTCCACCTTCAAATGTCCAAGTGGATCCAAGAATCCCAAGTAATGTTCTTAAATTTTCAAACAAAAATCCAAACTCTAAAGATCTTGTTTTTCCCTCTTCTCTTTCCCTTTATCTTGTCCTAGGGTTCTAAGAGTAATTGAGTGAGAATGAAAAGAAATAATGGGACAAATGGGGCTGAAAATGGTGTTTTAAAACCAGCAAATCCCGAATTTTACTGTTTATAGGGCCAAAAATTGTATTTTTTTCAAAAATTATGATTTTGTCCCTAAATATCTTCAATTTAATATCTATAACTATCCTAAGATTTTTAGATGTTATGGATTTATTTTTATTGTTATTTTAACCTAAAAATATTTAGTTTTATGATTTATCTCAAAATCAAAGTCAATTTATACCCGAAACACCAAAGTTACCATTTTGCCCCTCTGAATCGCTATATGTGCTAAATGTTTATTCCAAGGTTTTCGGACCTCCCGGATTCAATCGTAATGTTATTTTGACCTAAAAAAATTAATATATTTACTTAGTTACCCTTAAACACCTCCAAAAATTAAATTTGACTCAAAAATTAATACACCGATACCTCAAACTTAAACAACTATTCTTTTAATAACAATTCGAAATTTCTTTCATCATTTTAATAATTTTAAAAATACTATAAAGTTAATACCAATTATATTTATATGAAATACGAGATCTCACAGAATCTACCATTGGAAAATATATTCCAAATTGTGATGAAAGGACCACATCCTTCTCCTCTTAATCTCCCATCTCACCCTTTATTCTCCCCCAGCCATTATTTTATAAGCTAGCAAAAATATTGTAAGAATTATTGGATTATAAATTTTTATATTTAAAAAATAAACTGAATAAGTGGTGGTTAGAGTGAGTTTATAGCTAGTTATTGAAGGTATTTAGTAAAATATGATTGGACGATAGAAAATTTAATATTTTAAAATTCTTAAAAAATAAAAAAATGGGAGGAAAGATTTCTTAAGCCCTCACCCTAAAATATTCATTGTTTTATATGTATATAGTACTAACAACGACCTCGTGCAATGCACAGATTTATACTCCTTTCTTCCCTGCCCCACTATACTTGTTCCACTCCATCCATAAATTTTTTCCAACTATTGGTTTAGGATGGAAATTGAGACTCACATAAAAATGGAGGTAAAAAGTTGAGATTTTTCATTCAAAATTATGAGAGGAAGTGGCCATAGAGATGGGAAATAGAGTTTGACATAAAATAAACAATTGTCTATAATTTATCAGTAGTTAAGTTGTTTGTTGAGGGAAGTTAGGTTTAGGACATTTGTTAGTGGGAGAGTTTAAAACAATCCATGTGACATAAAGTCATTTAAGCAAGTTCATTAAAAAAAATCAAAATTATGAGAAAGAAAGAGAATAGGGAAACTATATTAGGCCCAACCTAATCTAATAAGCAAAAGATATAACAATATATTACTTATTAGGGTTCTAGGTTTCCACATAATTGAGAGATAACAAGTTCATACTCATTTAGAGGAGATTACGAGTATCAATCGTGTCATATTGTTTTGTTTTTTAGACTTTAAAAGAATTCTGGTTGAATGTTATCCAAATCTAGTTGATTGATTAGTTAATTATGTTTATAAAGTCAATATGCATATAACTTGTGATATATAAACCAAAATTGTAACTTTAATCTTCTATCAATCACACTCATCACCTATATGAATTCAAATAAATTAGAATAACAAAAACATCTAAATTAGAATGACCAGGGAGAGATGCACATTATAGTGAGAGAGAAGGTATAGTTGATGCCCAACGTAGGCACTTGTCTAGAGAGAGATGAAATTGTATTTGGTCCATGTATATTATTTGTTATTGAGATTGTAAATTAAGTATGAGGTGTTTCGTTAAGTGTTTGATAATGACAAAAATGTTATTCAATATTCTCATCTGCAAGTCTCGTGATATTTTTTTATCACAATTTTTAACTGTGGTTAGTGTCAAAGATCATACTACTTCAATTTGTAAAACTCGATAATTAAATTGATAAAATTAAAATTTTGGTTAATTGTAAATTATACCTTAAAAGATCTCTCGAATTTTAATTTGTACCCTCGAAGATAAAAAAATTTAATTTACACCGTTAAATATATAAATTTATATCAATATACACCTGAAGCTAACGGCCGTCCAAATTACTGTCTAAAATTAAATGAATAAATTTAATTAGACCCCCTTATTTTTGTTACTTAATCATCTAGACTCCATTATATTTAAAATATTACATTTACACCCTTAAGAATCCAAATATGACTAAAAGTGTTCCCCCAATTGAGCATCCAACTTTTAATCAAGTAATGTATTGCATTGGATATAAAAAAATTATATAATATCAGTATTCTTGAACAATATAAAATACCAGTATTGTATTGGATATATTCAAAGGGTAAATTTGATTTTGAACTTTAGAGTACAATGAATCTATAAAATAAAAGGTAGTATGAAAATTATAGTTGTTTATTAGGATAACATCACAATTTTTAACGGTTACATTAATATTCTACGGGTGTAAATATAATATTCTAAATGTGAGGGGATCCAGTGATTGAGTGATAAACCTAAGAGGGCTAATTATAATTTATCTATTTAGTTTTAAACGGCAAATGAATGCCTGAGTTTTAGGTGCACATTGATACAAATTTATGTTTTTTAGGGTTTAAATTAAATTTTTTTATCTTTAACAGTATAAATTAGAATTCAAGAGATCTTTCAGGGTACAATTTATGATTAACCCTTAAAATTTTAATAACCCAATTTAGATAATTGATGGGCCATTGGCGCAATTTAATGGAAATATAAGTACCTGGTTTGTAAGCTAGGTGGATGAGCTGACATACGAACAGAGTGAGAGAGAGCAGCACAATGGCAACGGTCCTTCTCTCTCCCTCTCAATATCTTTGTATATCCAATCATGCTCTCCTTGCAAACCTTAATTTCTTCAGGTAATCTCTCTTTCTCTCTGTCTCTCCATAATTACATACTAAAGATTCTGTGTACTTGACCAGTCTTTTGATAATGTTTGTGTTAATTTTCAGAAAACACAATAGGAATAGTTCAAATCAGAAGAAATGTAGAGTACGCGAGGAAATTATAGCATGTTCATGCTCTACTTCAAAGCCCATTTCCAAAAATGAGTTATGCAGGAGGGATTTAATGCTCTTTGGCTTTTCTTCTTCATTTGCAATGATTTTTCCATGTTCTGGTAGACTCAAATCCTCTCTATCCGATAGTTTTATTTGACCCTTTGTTCTCTTCTAGTATTGTTGTTATGTTCTTGGAGTGTCATTCTATTTGTTCTTTGTTTCTGTTGTTGTGTGTATAAAATAATATCACACCACATACCTATGGTTGATGGTAATTTACACTAGTGGTTGTAGAATTTGTTGATATGGGTTTCTTTGGATTTGAAAAGATTGCTAAGGTTGCTTATTACTGTTATCCTGTTGCGAAGGTAAATAAAAGGGTGATGCATTTTCTTGAGGGCATGTTGGGGCTTGTATTTCTTTTCCTTTTGGTTACTTGATAATTTTTTTTTGACTATATTAGTTTCTCGTGACCAGGATGACAGACATAACACATAACATATCGTTGGGATAAAAACTTAAACTTATAGTCAAAAGTCTTATTGAAAAAATATGTGATGGGTTTTGAATTTAATGTTACTCGGATCGTGGCTTGCTTTGGTATGTGGTACGACGGGGTAAGACTTAGCTGGTATTGTATTTTGAGTCCCAATTCTTTTTGGAACTCTTATTTTTACCATTATATATCATTGAACATACATAAATATTAAGTCAGTTACCATTTATTTTACATTTATATTCAATTTTTTATTATCTAAAGTAATATATAATCATAAATCTACATGCACTTAGTCAATTGATTTGTATTTTATATGTGTGTTACATGTTCTAAAGCGAATCAATTTAGGGTTAGTATTACAATTCAGGGTCGTACATTTTGGTGATCTGGATTGCGAGCCTACTGCATTTGGAATCGATGTAACTAGATTGTGGGTCGTCATGGGTGTAGTAAATTCTGATAATTATTTGAATAAATTTTTGAAAGAATACTTTGTTTATGTTTTGGTAGTAATTTCCTTTCAAAGTGTTTCAGACTTAGGGTTAGCTTTTCCAGTGGCCAACTTATGATTTCATATTTGCCTTCTCTCCTTTTTTTTCGCTATGTTTTTAAAAACACTTTTATATAGTATTTATAGGGTAATAATAACATGAATTCATAGTAAAGGTTAATTTTTGTTGATTGCTATAGAGTTTGAGAGGAGTTAAGCTTAATTCTAAAAATTTCTGCCTGAATTGGGTTTTAATTGGTTTTTCTTATACATTACAACACCTATATTGCAGGATCTGGTGCTGAGCAAGATCTGAAGATGGCTTCCCTTGTTGATGATATAAATGCTTGTTCTTATCTGTACCCCCTGGAGTTGCCTTCTAAAAAGTTTGTGTTCAAGTGGTAAGCATTTTTTGCATCAGGCTCAAAAGTGTCATAGCTGTTATGACGCGGGATTGGATTTTTTGTTTTACATTTTTAGGGAAAAGATCGTTGACATCCCTAAAATTCGACAAAAAACATGTTTACACTTGGCATATACGTATTTTATTTTTAGAAAATTGTACCACCGAGACCCCCTTCATTGTCAAAAAATACGCCAACAAAAATTTATGTTTAAAAGTCCAATTCTATCCCTCAGGACTCATCGGAATTAAATTAAATTCCTTGTCCAAACTACTCGTAAGTCGTAACAAGAACAAAAGTGACCATGTACATAAAAACTCCTCCCCCTTTTATTTTATTCCTCCTTTTTAACAAACACATTCTTTCAGGCACGCATGTGCACACACACATACACTATTACATGAAAATTACCACCCCCTCCACTCCCAAGCCACTCCTCAACCGTTGCCGCCCACTCCCAAGCCCAACCACCCTGCAGCCACACTCCATTCCCCAATCCCCCTCCACCCTCAAATACACTACGCCACCACCATAACCCCTTCCCCCCAACCCATCCCCCGACTGTGTCAGCTTTTGGTTACAGTGAATTAGTCATGCTTGGAATGAATCTGAATATCAAAAGCCCTATTCAAACCTCTAACTCTATATCTCACAAATCACAATTCAAAACTTGATTCAAATATTCAAATGATAAATCATTCAACTAATCATATTGATATCATTCTTTTAGAAACTTAATTTCCAAAAGATTGAATTGATTTTTGAAGCCCATTATAAAGAACCAATTAGAAAATTCAAAGCCTCATCCAATTTTAACAACCTCATTGAGGCACATAAATTCTATTGGCTTTAACATCAATGACATATAGAGGCTTTTTCTTATTCTGGATCACTAGAAAGTTGGTGCACCAGGTTTGTATTCTTTCCACAGAATAACCTTCAAGCTCTGAGCATTCTTCAAGGAATATGAGAATGTTAGCAAAATAGACCAGTGGGTTGGATAGGGCAACTCTGCTTGGGAATGTGTAGAAATTATATTGTTGTTCTCTTCGTTTCTCTTCTTTAGAGCTCTAAAGTTTGTGGTAGCCATGACTAAAAATGGAGAAGGGAGACTAATGATTGGAGGTATAGGGAAAGAGAGAAACATAGAGCTCTAGAAAGTAGTTTTCCAGACTAGACAAGCTTTTGAGAGAATCAGAAAGGGGCCGAAGAAAGGGGAGTTTACACACATATATATATATTTTTTTTTGGGGGGGGGTGTTGAACGTTTTTCTTTCTCTATCTCGCTTTTTTGCAATATTTGTGATTTTAACCAAAAATGTACCCAATTGCTAAAGTTAATAAGTCGTTTCTCAATTAGAAATTCCGATTGGGGTCCCCGTGCCATGGTTAAAAATGAGGGGGTGGTTGGAGAACAACCCCAAATGTTAGGGGTGTCATTAAAATTTATTTTAATTTTTGTTAGTTTTAGACCTTGTTGATATTCTAGCAAACTCTAGATTACGAGTCTACTATCCTATAGAGATTGTGTTATCTAAAAATAGGTGCCGTATCTAAACAATTTTAGTCTTTCGATGTTTGAGCATCATTAAAGATGTCTCTTTGGGTTAATACACTGAATCATCAAGTTTTCATAGACATATATTCTTAAAACATTTGATTCTGAAATAAATTGCAAGTTCCTTTCGTTTTCCGCTTTTATTTTTCATATTATAGTGTTTTGATGCTCAAAACTCTCTTATTTGTGGAAGGTTTCAAAACACGTGTATACTGACTGTATTGTTCCCAAAAAAATTCTCTTCATTATCTCGCATCCTAATTGTAGGAGCCTTACCCTTTTCATCTATTTGAAGGGTGGAATCCAGAAAACCAGAACGCTATTCATCAGCTGCGCCACTGTCACGTAAGTTCTGTGAACTTGTATCCTTCAGAAATGCAGTGATGAAAGTTAGAAAGGTTGAATCCATGCTAATGATTCAGTGAAAATATCATTAACTGGAATTTTTACCTCAGATAGAAGTTGCACTAATAGGTGGCATCTAGTTCAATTGTATGAGCTGCATGAGCCTTTGATATATGGCCTTTTTTTTTTCTAGAAACTTAGACACTGATTCTTGTGTGGTATAGCTGATGCACGCCTGCGCATTGTATCCGAGCGTGTTGACCTCATCGATAACCTCATCATTTCTGTTTTGGTAATTTTGATGAAATCAATTTTTTGCTGAAAGTAACCCTTATGGTTTTGAATTTGGAGGATTTTGAATTTATTTACTTTTGTTCAGATAGGTCCTCCAAATTCGCAGTTCTTGAAATCTAAGGATAAGAGTAAATGGAGTGCAAAAGATGTTGCTGATTCTGTTTTATCTGACAAGTCTGCTTTGGTAATTACCTATTCTTTCTCTGGTTAACAGTTAAGACTGCTAAATTTATGTGCAGAAACCTATAACTGTTATCTTAGTCTGCGTAGGACCTTTAGAAACACAACAATTGAGTAATGCTCTAGAAATTCATAGTATCTTGCGGGTGGTTTTTGGATCCAGTCATCTCTAATTTTCACCCCCTTCTCTTGCATAGAGTACTACTTCAACTTTAGCTGGATTGAAATTGTTTCAAAACTAAATATCACATGAAGCTTGCCATCCCGCCAAAATTGTAAAGAGCGGGTTTCCTTTGAAATCCTTAGTAACCAAAGCCCAAAATGATGTCAAGAAATGAATATGAAATCCTTCATGATAAAAGTTTTTCATTTCCTATCAAAAAAATTGTTTCAAACCTGAAATTCAATACCATGCCCTTGAATGTTCATAACCAAAAAGATTTGGAGTATTTGGCATGGCAACTAAGCAAAACCAAAATTCTTTTTAATTGGGGCCATGCCTATGTATATGTGATGAGCAAATTTCTTGATGCAAAAAGCTCAGAAAGTTGTCTCAGTGTAATATTTGTTACATCATATGATCATGGAGCTTTATAGAAGTTTGTTGGTTGAAACGTTTCAAGCTTCCCATAATCATGTCCATCAAAATATGCTTGCCGTAGTAGGCACTGACAATTCTGGGATCTTCTAGAATCATATATCTTGCCAACTTGATGCTTTTATCTCATAACATGCTATAATTTTGTACAGAGAATCACCTCAACTCAACGTATGGCTGAGAGTTCGGTCCTTGATACACATTCTTCTGAAGTGAGTTCTCGAAACGTTGCTTTAGACTACGAAATATCAAATTGTAATCCGAGGATAAGTCAAGAGTGAACTGTTTACAACGCTGCATATTTGCATCAAGTGTTTCTCATTTTAATGCATTTCTCGTTTTAATGCATGATTACTTTCATCTGCTTATATGGAGTTCATTGTCTTCTTTTAGATTGATGGTGAGCCATATTGGTACTATGAATACCTCGTTCGCAAATCGCCTACAAAAACTGTAAGCTATCAATAATTAGTTAGATTACAAATGACAGCTTTTGATATATAGAAGCTATACCTAATGGTCACACTTCATGAGGAATGATGCAGGCTCAAGAATCAAATATTTACAGGCATTATATCACTTCAACTGCTGAACGAGATGGTAAGCCCTTATTCATGTTTCTATAGTATCTATACTGCTAGCATGCATCTGTATGGATATATGTCTGCCATCATCAGTTAATTTTTCCAGAATAATTTATGCTCTTTTCGGAGATTTCATAATTTTGCGTGCTTGAAAGATTTTGAGTTTATTGGAGATTTTAATGGAAAAATAAAGAACATCGATTACTGACCAGGGTTGATTAAATCAATTCTCTTGTAAGTTGTAAAAGCGTCTTCAAGGAAGACTGATAAGATTGTAATTAGTGGTCCTGCACACTTCAGGATAATTTTTTGCAGTTTAACTCATCACAATAAGTGGTTGATGCAGGTTATTTATACTCTCTAAATGCTTCAACTCTTAGCAACAAATGGGATGTTGTAAGTCTCTCTCTCTCTAAACTTTATAAGTTTTTTTGTGCATTTGGTTTTATGTGCCAATAATATGCAAGTTTGGTCAGGCAAGATCATTCCCTCACCTTAAGTACTGTTTTCTTTTTCTCTTCTGGCATCTTTTTCATCATTTTGACATTATGTTCAACATCGCATTTCTATGGGAAATCGAACACCCACACCTACTTTATGTTTCATGTTTTGTTTGTATGTATTGATTTCTGAATCCAAAATGGCTCAGGAAGGTGGTGATTTTGTTTTGGGTGTATCAGCGTTCCCAAAATTTTTTATTCTCACTATGTTCTTGACCAAGGTGGAACAGAGACTTTATTTCATTCCATTTTTTCACTTTTTTTGGGATGAAACTAAATCTTTAGCAGTCAGAAGGCACTTCAGAAATTTTATTGTTGATAAGTTGACCCATTAGTAGCAATATTACTCAAGTTGATTATGTGGCCTATGATCTCAAAAGATATAGCCTACTCGATAATAGCAATCATATACATCTGGAGTTTCATCATTGATGACTGTATATCTTTTTACTGACAATCTCATGCACAATGGGTATAATGTTATTTTCTAAAAAATACCTTTTGTATCAACAATTAATTTTGATGTTTTTGAGGGAGTGAGAATGGGGAAGGAGGAAGGGGGCAGTGAAGGTGATTATGGCTGAGAGGTTTGGTTACGGTTCATAGGGTACCCAACCTGGTAATAGTAGCATGTAAATGGAAATTTTTTTAGATGTTTATTTGAGGGATGGGGGTGCTATAAAGTGCTCTCCAGGAATTTTTTCTCAAGTTTTTAGAGACAGAAAAGCAATATACCAGCTATAGAGAGAAGGGAAGAATTTTATAGGATAGAGGGTAAGAAGCACGGAAATGGACATGGATACGGACACGAACACAGAAGCATGGACACAGTCACGAACGTGGATACAGACATAGACACGGACATGAAACGTTATAAAAGTAAATAAATTAGTAATAATGATATGTTATTCATAAAAAATTCAGTACTTTATGATAAGTGATTGTTATGTCTAGTCATCTATTGTATTTAGTGTGAATTTTCAGACAAACATCATACTAGTCAGTAATCATCAATTTTATCCATGACGTATACCTATCATATATAATTTAAATGATTGTTCTCATTTTCTTCTGCTTTTCTAAGTCTTTTATATATCTTTTACTTTTGTTATTATATTTTGAGTATAAGTTTAACATGTCTAGTTTTGGTAACTATATGTTCTCTCAGGTTATAAGATACTTATTAGTTAGATTTTTAAACTTTGTTATTTACATATCCAGACATTTATTATTTAGTAGTAGATATATTCTAAAGAAGTGTCAAATATGTCACCAAAGAAGTGTCGGATACGTGTCCGAAATTAAAATTTTATCATTTAATTATGAATAGGGATAAAAGAGTGTCACACACGTATCTGAGAATGTCTGAGGAGTGTCAACGTCCGACATGGATACATCACCGTCTTGAGAGTGTCCATGCGGGATAGAGGAAAACAAATAAGAGAGATACAAGAGATTTGAGGAAAGGAGAGATGCTTGCGAGAGGGATAAGAGAAATTGGAAAAAAGACAGGAAATACCACAACTAGATGTAATAAGGGATTGTAGCAAAGAAGATAGAAATACACTGGAGAAGTATAAAAGTATGTTTGCTCGAGAGTAAAAAATGAATGCCATAGAAAATTTTGAGGAACAAAGTGGTAGAAGTAGAGTAGGTGAAGCATCAAAAACAGAGGAAGGTCCTGCAAATGCCTTCAAATGTCAATCGTTTTTGGGCTCCCCATGTTTCATAGGATTAAAGTCCTTCTACAGCTTTAGAAAGCCATAAAATTACGTAGACTTTCCTGAAACAGACTGTAGTGGTTGCAATAACAAACAAAGTTTTGAATATCATTGCTAAATTTCAAGAATTTCTAAACAAGTGTCCTACAGCAACAATAGTTTGGAACTCCTAACCTCATATAATGTTCAACTACTGAATTTCCATGCCATATTTTCATAGTTCTCAGGTCGAATAGGACACATTGTTAGGGGTGGTTATGACTCAGAGTCTCAGAGAGGAGGGCGGTGTTACGATTACTGATTCCGAACTGATAGATGGGGTGAATCCTGAAATGTTATTTGGATATTTGTAGCATGAGTTTATAATTGACTAGACCATGGACCCCCCCTGTGAGCCCATGACCAACAGTAAGCTGAATGACGAGTTCTTTAATACAGTATGAAATTCCATGAAAAAACTAAATCATAATATCGAGCTCCCAGGACTACTTATCTTGTGAGGGCCTCAGAGAAAATGCCAAATGGAAATGATAGACCTAATACTTTGCCAGTAAAATCTATGAAATAGGTAACCAATTTAATGATTCTCCTTCAATATATAGCGTGACTGATGTCTACTGTATTCGAGATGGAATCATTCTGGAAAGGAGGCCATTGCACAATAGAAAGTATCAACATTCGGATTTGGCAGCTTTTATAGGATTTCGTTTCCGTGATCTATAACAAATAAAAATGCAAATTAAACATGAATTTTGAAATTTCTTTTGCTTTCTCTGTTCTATGCTAACGGAACTGCTTAGCCATTAAATCTTCTCTTCTGCACTAAACTGCCAGATTGAAAAGGAAAAGGAACTACTAAAGAAGTAAGGATTAAATTTCTGGTTAGGCCGTTACATTAGGAATCATCTCGTGCTTATTACGAATATTATTCAAGTTTTTTCAAGATATTTTGCACTCAGATGTCAAATAAATGATCACATTCTTAAATCTTACTTAAGTTTACCATATGTATAGTAGTTTGTTTTGGAATTGTGAAATCCAAGGGGCCGCTTAGACCTCCATGGACATGATATTATGCCGTATTATTTTCCATCTCATTTAAAATGAGCCCAATATTTTGGTAGCATGTACCTTTATTGATGAAATTGTTCATGCAAAATCTATGTGAAAAATGGTACCTACTCTTTTTCTTTTTTTTTTCTTCTATTTTTAGAAATTGCATTTCTGTTATGCAGATGGGGCCATTTTTGGAGAAAACTGTGGCATCTTTCCGCCTTCTACCGCCCACGGAAAACTATGTCCCTCCATACAAGGATCCTTGGAGATTTTGGTGACAAGTCAATATATTCATTCAAATTATTCTTGATCTCAGCTCTATTCTTTCTCTCTCAAAATAGTACACATGGGAAGATTTGAGATTTTGAGCACTATTCTTGTCCAGACAGAAAAAAAAGTTCCATTTTTCTCAATGCAATTTAGTTAATGTAATTTGTAAGCAAATTGAGTACCTCTTTTTAATCTGAACCCATGTGTTGGAGACTTCTTTTTCTTCTTCTGTTTGTTTTTTGTTTTTGTTTTTGATTTTGGGATCTTTTTTGCTAGTATCACAGCCGTTTAAGGGTTGTAACAGTTGTGTAATGAGTGGAATAGAAGAAATCTTTAAGCTGTTCAAACTTCAAATGGCTGTTATAGTGAAACTTTGATTGGTGACAGGTTAATGTACCAGGGGTGGCTCCGGATATTTCAATTCTGTTTTGAATTATCAGGTTCTGTACATATTAAAATAGTCAATTAATTCAAAAATAATTAGGAATTTTTGGAATTCAAAATCATCTGAATCTAATAAGATGTATAAATCTTACCCCTTTTTCCTATTTAGCCCCTTGTTGTCTTACATGAGACTAACTGTATTTGAATTCAATTCATCCCTCCGTTCATTTCTTGAGGACATAGAGGGAATAGAACTTTCTTGCCGACTCATAGCTCCCTCCCATGAATGATTGTCGCCAAAATAAAAGAAGACATCTTAACTATATTATTTGGTTAATCAAACCCCTAAATAATGGTTTATATTAATTTAGTCCTTAAATTATGCAATTTGACTCAATATAGTCATTCTGTTCAAATTCGTCATTAACTTTGATAGAAATTTTTACGTGCACATTATTTGACCATTGAATTATAATTTAATCTCTGGCTCACACGATGTGCACGTGAAGATGTTTTGTCAAATTAACAACAAAGACGGAAAGGTCACATTGAATTAGATTGCATAGTTTAAGTGCTAAATTGACACAAAACATTATTTAGGGGTTTGATAAACATAAAAAGTATTATTTAAGGGCCAAATAAATAGTTAGCCTTTGAACTATGCAACCTGCTTTAATGTAGGCCTTCTGTTCAAATTCGACGTTAATTTTGATAGAAATGCTTACGTGCACATCACTTGACTATTGAACTATAACCTAATCTCTGACTCACATGATATGCGCGGGAACATTTTCGTCAAAATTTTAGACAGAAGAGTCACATTGAATCAGATTACATATTTTATGATCTAAAATTTACACAAAACATAGTTTATGGGTTTTGATAAACACATACAGTATGGTTCAAGGACCAAATAAACAGTTAGCCCAAAGAGAATTGAAGAATCCTCCAATTTTAAGAAAACTGCAAGACAACTTAACCTTAATTTACCAATATATCCTGTCATAATTCCACCCCTTTATACAGGCAAAAAAAAAAAGTTCCACCATTTTCTATTTAATGTCTCTATTTTAGATTTCGCATTTTATTAACTAATGAGTTCCAACCAGGCTGTTTGAACCATTAAAGGTTACTACATCAATTATTAAAGGAGGTGTCGTGCGTCCAAGGCAGACAAGAAAGAATTCCCAAATGATTGGGTTCCTATTTTTCGGGTGAGAAATGAGGCATAAGTAATAAATAAGAGAATACTAAAGATCCGAGCCATAGAATTTCTCAATTTTGATACAAGATACTTATTAGATTGAATAAGTGCAATAGACCTGTCAACAATACGGATTTCAATTTCAATTGATCCAAATCTGTTTTGACTAGCTGATTATTTTCATTTGCCAAGTCCATATATGACTCCATTAACAATAAAAAATACGCCTTTATCCAAATAAATTCAATACATAGAACTCAAATAAAAATAAAAATTGATATATCCAAACCCGAATTCAAGAAATAAGATGTAACATATTCGGATTTGGACAAATCCGTCAAGAACAAACACTATGTGGTTGACTAAATTTGGATTCAAATTAAAATCTGATTTATCGACAGACCTTCAATAGTTTTTTGCAGATTGTTGAAGAATCCAAACCAAGCACCCTAACACAAATTGTAAAATGAAGTGCAGCAGAAGGCAGAAGAATCAGTGTTATGAGTGAAAATGCAGTATTTGGGACAGCTACTATGCAGAACCTGCCCTTAAGTGGCATAACATTTGGAATATCATTCTCAAATCATTTTCAAAATTGAAATCCTCTCTCTTGCAAAGCTGTGACAGTGTGATAACAGTCAGCTGAAACACATGAAAACAATTGGGTAGTGTCAAGCTTTATCAACCATATAATGAAAAACATTGACCAGTGCCATGCTTATTACCAAAAACATGAAACTGCAGTCAACCTCTAGGAGGTATAAATATGATAGTCCTGTTATCATCACGAGAGACAATAGATGGGCTACGAGTCGAACGCCAAGGGTTTTTTGATGCATCAAGCGTTTCCTCAAATGACATTCAACTAATGCATGAAATTTTTTCTTGGCTGTACACTTCTGATGTACTCATAAACCAGCTCATTCATTTCTGAGCAAAGAATGATAACATATTTACAACAATTAATTTTACATACTGGAATCCCCTGGTCCGAACCCCTCTGCCCCCATCCCACCCCACCCCACCTCCCAAAGTAGAAAGGGGAGAACTAAATGCCACATATGCAACAACACTGTAACAATCACGCCATTCAAGAATTATATTCCACACAGCAAAACTTAACTTCCGTGCCAAGCAGGTTAGTTTTGAGACGTAGTAGAATATTCAAAGAGGACTCGTTTGGATGGAGCAGATTGTAGGAGCAGTCGCAGCCGGCTTGTAAGCTGGTAGATCAAGGTGCATTGCATTGCCATCTCTGAATCCTTCATCTGCCTAACTACAGAAGCCTGGGAAAACCAAGAAAAAGGGTGCTAAAAGATGATGATGAGTGAGATAAAGAAAGATAACCACATAACTCATTCAATTCAGAATTGACCACTATTCACAACAGAAAGCAACAATAGCCAAATACTCCAGAAAAAAGTGATTTTGTTGAAGTGGAAATACTAATCTCAGTATATATTGGTTACCACAGGGTACATTACTAATGTGATAACAACGATAATCCCAATCAGAGTCTATCAAAACACAATTCAGAAACCACTGTACTGGCCATTAGTGAAAGCTTCCCCAAGGCATAATGGAGAGGAAATGATGCCACAAACCGTTAAAACAGCATCACTGGTGAGCTTTTTGATGAGAGAAAATTGAAGCTATGGTCCATTGCATTGGCATTGCCTCGCTGGCTTTCAGGTTTTCAAGAATCACTCCCTAAGTACAGAAAACTGAACAAAATAAAGCTACCCTCATCCTGCCCTTCCAGTCCTGATATTTGTCATTCAGATCTTTGCCTAAGTTTATTTATTTTACCTAAAATGTCCTTTTCAATTTCAAAACCAACCAATTAATATCAATTAAAATACTGAAAGGCAGATTACAGCATGGAATAAACATTTCATGAACTGAAGTTCTAACCAGAACAAAGAAAAAAGCATCAAAATAACCTGAAGACGCTTCCCCAGCTGGACTTCGACTTCTGTACCAAATGAAATATTGCTGGCTAGAGATTTAAGAGGATCAACAGTGGGATCAACAGAAAGCAAACTAGGGATCTGTGGTGCATAAACTAGCCTCCACCTAGCCTGTCCAAACTCTCCCTTCCCTTCTATCCTTGGCATTAATGTCTCGAGAGTTGCAGTAGCAAGCTTTTTAAATGCAAGCTGGCCATCACCTTCCAAGATGGACTCAGCTAATTGACTCTCAAATACTCTAGCTGCCTGTGCATGTGGAAACAAACAGATCAGAAAACTTAAGGCTTGAACAGGACATATGATAAATTTCAGAAAAAAACATTTCGATCCAAAATCCAATACTGCATAAAAGATTAATCATCCACACTCAAATCCATGGAAATTCAAACTTTAGTAAAACAGACTCCACCAAATTATGGCTCATAATATCCTGCATTATATAGGGAAAAGAAATGAAAATGGCTAGCATTCATCTAGATATATCAGAAGTTTATATGTACGCTCATACCATACTTTTGCTTTTTGAAATTTGCAAAGCACCACCATGCATGCATCATTTTCCAACACCGGAACAAATCCATTTACAAACTGAATTTATACAGTAAGTTCTTTTATAAACGATTTGAATGAACTAAGGAGACTGGATAAGACACACACGATTGGAGTCATACATATTACCTCAGTAGGTGAGAGAACATCCTGTTCCACAGAACGTGTGGAGGTCACAACCAACTTGTCCTGCCACTTGCTAGCTCGACTTTGAATCCTGAATTGCCACTCTGATCCTACCAGAGCTAAGTCTAGCATTGGATCTAGTCCATTATCAGGCTCAAATTTTGCAATATTTAGATGCTCTCGCTTAAGCCTCACCTGAATTAGAAAAGGTCAATTTTGGATATCCAAAAAAAATCACATGCCAGCCTAGAATTGAAAAAATAAAAAATAGAAAGCAGAAAGACCACAAATCATGAACTGAACTACAGCAGTAACATATGGAGACAAAGACTTACCTGAGTTGCAACAAGATTCACATCACCATTCTCAAATGTAAGAATGCCTTTAGGTTTTATCCACTTGGGGTGAGCAATGCCATTTAACTCAAGCTCTCCAGTAACAGCAAAGTTGAGAATCAAGGGATAAACTATTCTCAACTCTGGGCCTAGAACAAGCTTCAAGTCGGTGAGGCGAATATCTAATTTTGGTTTACTATTTACTTGCTCCATTTCCTTCTTAACTTCAGCCTGTTCACCTGAAATCATAAAGATTCGTTTCTCACATAATGCTAAATAAATTACACACAAAGCATCATGCTGACTAACAAATTAGATGCCTACCGTGGCATAGGAAGTAATCAAACAACAGTTCATGTAACACCACTGTGTAGGCATTTGCACAACTACATAACATAGATCTCCAGCATACTTAAATATCTAGAAAGAATTTTATGAGTACACAGCCTTTGGAAATTCAATGTCATTGGAGGATATAAAATTCAAGAGTCATGAGAAATGAAAAGTTTGATACATTCATTTGGGATAGCAAACTGATTGATCTTCCAGTAAAAACTCTTCACCCAAGTGGTATAATCCCTAGGAAAGATTCGTACAAGGCAGAATAGGGATCCTTGTTTACCATTGAAGGTGAAGAATTATCTTAAACACCTTGCCATATGCTCGTACTAAAGTATATGGCTTCCCATAATTTGTCCCAAACTGGTTTCAACTCTTGGTAGATGGAATCCAAGTTTCAATTTCACGGATAAGGTTGAAGTTCTCACAAGCAGTCTAAGAAGGCTTGAGGGAGGAGAAAGCAAAAGGATTTAAAGGACTTGACAACAGACTTTACCTGGAATATATGTCTTTCACATCGTTTGACAAGATGGCTTTGGCCCTTTGGTGAATGGAGTTAGATTTCATGGATAGGAAGGTTTCAATTTCCTGAATATTGTTGAAGTTCGGACAAGAAAACTCAGGAGACTTTAGGAAGGAGGACACTAGGTTGTTTCAAGAGTTTGAAGGGCTGATGAATTAGATATTTTTTTTTCCATTTTCTTCTCTGTTTTTCGAGCGGGGGAACTAATACTTAATAGGAGAGTGTCCTAGCTTGAAAATTTTAGTTTGAGATAGAAATCCATAATTAAAGAGGTCAGGCAAAATTAAGAAATTCAACTTCTAAACTTCCCCATCAAATTGCCATTAAGAGACAGAAAGAACTTTGATATGTAAGTGGAAGCAAAATCAGGAGTCATTCTGGGAGACTGCAATCTTATTTGTGGGAGAAGGTGAATTTTGTCGTCTAGAGTCCCTACAAGACTGTTGCTTGAAGTGATGGACTGGAGCCACATTTAAGCCATCAACCCCTTGTGCCTGAGGGACCCTTTAGAAAAGTTCCAAAAAAAAACAAATCAACATGACTTTTTAAAGAGGATATGACAAAACCCAAGGCAACATAGTTCTCTATAGACAGGTTTCAAGATTTTGAGAAATGAAATAGTTGAGGTGCTTTCATCCGGGAGTTATTCTAAACAGGAATCGTAGTTGAACATTCATTGTTTCAATTTCAAAGAAGACCATCGTCTTCTATTTTAATGATATTCCGTAATCAATAAAACACATCGTCTTCTATTCAAAAAAAAAATTCAAAGAAGACCAATTTATTTACATAATGGATTTTAGGTCAACAGTCACTGACCTTTATAAGACCATTGTTAGAGTGGCTAAAAAGGTGGTGCAGTGAAGGAACCAACAATGAGGGTACTTTCCAAGGTTATTTTGAGAGGGAGGGGAAGGCTGGGAACAAGAAGCTCTGGTCACATGCATTGGACTGTTTTGGATTATCTTACGGTTGTGGAAGGATTTAAGCACTGCTGGAGGTAATGGTTTTAGGGATGCCTTACATCAGCATGTCTTCTGTGATTGTTAATAAAGAACCTAAAGGTTGGTCCATTTGGAGGGATCAGGTAGTAGCCCCTTTCTTAATTCACTTTACTAGCAGATACCATCAGTAGTTTGATCTCCATAACCAAAACTGTGGATACCATTGAACATATCACAAAGGCTTAAACCAAATCGCTGTGACATGCAGCCCATGGAGATGTTCAGCCATTTTTTATACATGCCATGTCTACTGGGGTCCTTGCCAGAAAATATTTTAGGTAATGTTAGTGAAATGAACTCAAATTTTCCAGACAGTTTATTCAGCCAAGGAGTTCTTTCGGGCAGGATTCTATTTTTACCTTCGCTATGAATTTCCATTATGAAAGCTTTTCCACGTACGCCTTCAGTTGTTATTATGAGTGACTGGAGGGTCGTGACTTCTTATTCTCCAGACTCTGGTTTCAACTTTGTGGAAGCCTCTGTCCAGGAGGAGGATTATACTCAAATTTGATAGTTGTTCTCTTGTGAAACTAGGCCCAATTTGTAACATCCCGGTTTTTTTTATAAAATGAGGATTTTCAGTTTTAATATTATTGCTGATAAAATATAGAGGAAATTTTTAGGATGATGATTAGGATGAATTGTAGAGTTTAATGTTATTATGGTCTGGTTAGGAAATTTGGAGATTTCAAACTAATAAGTGGAGCTCAAAAATGGATTCTGTGTGTAAAAACGAGTTCAACAACTATAATCCTGAATATGTTTCGTGTTGGAAGAAAAATATGCTTAGACACCCGAAGTATCAAAGATGTCCACATACGTGTAAGAATTGGACAGTTGTTCAAAGCAAAGTGTGTTTTAATTTAAGGAAAGACACATAGGAAGCACAACAAAGCAAAGTAAGTGTGTGTGTGTGTGTGTTTTTTTTTTTTTTTTGGGGGGGGGGGTGTCTTGAGAAGTGTCACCATGCATGTATTGTGTGTATTAGAGTATAGATACAAGTGTTGAACACGTGTAGTATTGCATGATATGAAATGCCTAGTAGTTGGTAAGTGTTTGGACCCTTGTCACATTACATGTTTGGATCCAAGTGTCCAATGTCACCTCGTACTTCCTTTTTTATAAATAGGTTTTTTTAGCTTATAAATTCAGCCCCCATGGTGTAATAACCGTAGCCAAGAAAGACAAAAATGAAGCTTTATCAAATGGTGATTTCAAATCGGATTGCTACCAAATTTGAGGATATGGTTCATTTTTTTTTTTTTTGGGAGTGGGCGTGGGAGGGGGAGGGAGAGGGGGACTTGAACCCTTGACCTGACAAAGGCAAAGCCTTTACAAAACAAAGAGTACCACTGGACCAAAGGCCCATTGGTTGATTCAAGATAGTTTTAAATTCATATTTGTTAAGAGTTAATAGAACATTTGAAAATTTGAGTTACGAAGTAATATATAATATGCTCTATCTTTAATCTCTTTGCAAAGATTAAATCCTTGATTCTTTCCGATTTGTGTTCCTTTTGATTGAGTTGTTATGATTCTTAATTTTTTATTGAATTTGTATTGGTATTGTGAGTACGTTGATCATGCACGGTGTGGATTGAGGATTGGATCATGGTAGCCAGTAGTCCAATGTATCACCAATCTAAGAGATCTGTGAGATTAGGGTAAGGTGGGGTGGTTGATGAGGTGGTAGGTCTATTTCTTGGTCTTGCATGACGTGATATGATATGATTATTGTTTCGATTGAGGTCCTAGTTGACATAGGCTGATCAATTTGTTCAATTATCGATTTGATTTAATCCATATAATATTCTTGACCTATTGTTTCCTATCGTATTGTATACTTCTCACTGAGGATTTTGGAGAAAAGATCGTGATTGGAATATTTGATGAATTGGAGATGATATAACTTTTGTAATATGTAAATTGGGAGATGTATTTGTATTTGGAGATTCAATTATCAATTTAATTTTTGTTGAGGAAATTAAAGATCAGTCCGTATATTTGGAGATATGTAGTAAAATTTTGTTAATTGATTTATCAAATAAAGCATAAGAAAGACCAGGGCATTTCAAAAGACGATATGCTCAGAATAAAATCCTTATTAAATCAAATTGACAATTAAATCAATTGTCAAACACAATTCAAAGGATTTTTAATCAAAATCATGATCAAATCAAATCCACCCCATTAAATGAAAGTTTCGTCCTCCAAACTTGCAGTCGATAGATGAATTGCTTTTGCTGCGCACTCTGATATCATATCCACACTTCTTGATACCAGTTACAACTTATCCACCCTAGCAAGCACTCTCCACAGTACCCTAATTGTTTTCACTCTGCATTCTGATAAAATACTAACTGTATTGAATCACTTTTTCCATAACGCGCAAGTCATCATTCTAAATAACAACCTAGAACAATCTACTAAATCTTAAACTTATACTCTTCTGATACCACTTTTAAAAAGTCTATAGCAACTTTAAAACTTACAATTCATCCTAATCATCATCCTAAAAATTGTCTATATTTCATCATCAATAATATTAAAACTCCAAATCCTCATTTTATGAAAATCCGGGATGTTGCCAAATTGGTCTGTAAGCTTGAAATGCTACAAAAAGATTTTAGCCTTATTGGATAGCTTCTGAGAAGCTTCTGCTATAGGAACTTCCTTTGTTCAGATGGTGATTTGCAGGTTGTAGTAGGTAGGTGAGATATCCTCCTACATTAAAAGATGAAGAATATTGATCAGGAAATTTTCTTGGTGGACGTAGATGAGGAGTCTTGGGCTCTCCGGGGGGATGTTATCAAAATGACTAAAAGATCCAAGTATGCAAGTTTTTCCATCACTGTTGGATTGGGTGGAGTCTCATGGTTATTTGGTGTTTTGAAGGAGGCAAGCAAGTGTAATGAGTCGACGTCATTCTTAAGGAAACTCCGATCTAACACGTTTCAATTATGGACTAAAGTGAAGTCAAATAGAAATGGAAAATTCCTTACTGTGTTGAAATTTCAGTCTTACAAGAAGAGGGAAAGTATTGTGTTCCTCAAGGAAATGATCACAAGGGATGGGGGAGTTTTCTGAATATGCTGGATGAACTGTTAAGGAGTGGTAATAGTTCTGGAAACAGGACAGTTGATACCAGGGCTATAGTGTCACCGGTAGATTGTATGGAGAGCTCCTCTCTTTTTCGAAAATGGAAATGTGCAGTGATTTGCGAGAAGGGAAGTATTTTTATCCCTTGGAGATGGATAACGAGCATTAATGAACAAATTAAAATCGAAGTTGAGTTGAATCCATTCCAAGTTGATAAGGTTGTTTGCTTTTGTAAAAATAAGGATCTTGCTATGAACATGTAATGTGAAGGAGGTTTCAGCAAAGGATGTTGGGTTGATCAGATTGTCAAAATGGATTCCTGAATCCAACTTCAGAAGGAATAGAATTTCATTCCTGGGTGGATGGTTACGGATTGAAGGGTTCCCATTTCATTTATGAAATGATGAAGTGTTTAGGAAGATTGGAGAGTATTGTGGTGGCTTAGTGAAGGACGACAATAATACTTTGGGAATGAAAAACCTTTTTCAAGCAAAAGTTAAGGTGGGTAGATGAGACAACAGTTTCATTCCCTCACTGTTAATATTGAATTTCAAGGGAAAAGTTATCAGATCATCGTTGAAGTCCTTTTGCGACTTGGAGACGACAGTAACAATCGAAAGAAACTGAAAAGTTGAATGGTTGCACCACAAATTCGTAAACCAGAGTCTGTGGTTGAAGATAATGAAGTGGCAAGGATTGCTACACATGGAGTAGAGTTCAAAAGGGTAGACAAGCAAATTCTATTTAGGAAATTGGGTCACTAGCAATTTTCAGGAAGATAGTAATTAAGGAACCAGTTAATGCAAAAATTAATGGAATCCCATGTTGTTAGAAGTTAATTCAAATTTGAAAAAGTTAGATGGGAGTTTAAATGTCAGTAACATGAGACCTACAGCTGTTTATGAAGAAAAATATTTGTTGGGCTGTTTTAAAGAAGGGGGTTTGATATTGTTAATGGGGCTTCTAAAATTGAAGATGGGCCAGGCTAATAAAGCCCAAATTTCTTTTGGGTCATTTGAGAGGCCAATGACCATAAGTTTTTCGATTCTTTTGTGGGTGGGCCATTTAAGAGCCAAACGGTTGGAGTGTCTTAATTTTCAAAATGGCCCAACCTAACATCAGTAGCTCAAATACTTGAGGAATGCTTTGAGTACTGACTTATTTCATATTAGGGCAAACCTATCATTTAAGGCAAACAAGGAGAACATCGATGGTGAGCAGGAATCAGAGGAAACGATGGGAGCGGAAGACAAAGAGAAGACACATTCGAAGGATTACAAATTGAGTATTATAGAGGCTACATCATATCTTTATAATATGATTGATAATTTTGAGGTGTTTGTTGAGTTTAAACAGGGAAGGCAAGTTGATGATGGCTCCAAGGTTTTTGAAAAATTCAACTCTTTTGTGTTTTGACTAAGGTCACCCTGTGGGGTTCTTCTTCGGATATGAGTTCTCAGAGTGAAGATTTGACTTCGAATATAAAATACAAAGAAGAGGAGATGGAATGCCATATTAATTATCAAGGGACTGTTTGATGAGGAAGATGGGAAGGGTTTGGTGAATGAGGGAAATCAAAAAGAATCAACGGGGGTTTCTACTTCAAAGGCAGATTTGCAAGTGAGTTTTCCTCCTGAGTATCAGTCTAATGCTTCCACCTGCACTAATTTTCAGGCTAATAATTCAGGGGTTTTGGGTTTTGTGTCTAGTTTGGGTGTGAGAATTTGCTTTCAAATCGTCACTTTCTTGAGAGGGAATTTCTTCGTCTTTTTCTATTGAGAAGGATGCCCCAAGCTGGGTAAACTTTCCAGTTTAGGCCTGTCTGAGGAATATGGAGAAAGTTTCTGGAATTCTTTGTTGTGTATTGAGGATGGGAATGTTGTAAATAATTTGGTTTTAACGTCCGCAAGTAATTGTTTGCAATTACCAAGTGGGAGAAATTTGGAGACCATATGAGGAGGATAGTCTCAATAAGGGAAAGGATTTTTCACCCGATGAAGAGAAATGGTCTATATTGAAGAAAGTTTGAAGGGAGACCAGTGAGAAAAAACAAGGGAGTTAGGGAGCTTAGGAATTTGCAGCCAAGTGTTAATTATGATAGTGTTGTTTCGGGGAGGGTAAGGGGGTGATGAGAGTTTGATAGGAGATTCTGTCAAGGGTAGTGTCAAATTATTGTTCGGTTGTACTTGATTCTTGTTCTTTTAGATTTGAGAATATGTGGTTAGAGAACCATGAGTTTAAAGGATAGTTTAGGGAGTGGTAGAGGGAAGGAAGTGTTGAGGGATGGAAACGATTAAAGTTTTTGATAAACTTGGAGCATGTGAAATAAAAGTCGAAGAGATGGAATAAGTTAGTTTTTGGAGATATTAGAGTCGTGAAAAATATGACTATGAATAGTATTGGCGAAATTAATAGGATTGAATAAAATGGTAGATTGGATAAAAATTTGAAAAATGAGAAGTGGGAGCTTAGAAATAATTTTGAGGAAGTGTTGTTTAAGGAGGAAATAAGTTGGAGGCAAAAAGTTAGAGTGAAATGGTTAAAACAAAGAGATAATAATTCAGAGTAGTTTCATCGAATTGCAACTAGAAGGAAGAAAAAGAAATTTATTGATAAGTTTTGCTAAGAATAGTAGGGTAGTATGTGTAAATTGTTAATAATAAGAGGGTGTATGTGTAATTCTTATTATTGTAAGTTAACTATAAATACAAATGATGTATGAGAGCTAGGTTAAGTTTTTAACCTCTCTTTTTCTCTCTAATAGTGTTAACTCTCTAAATTTAACATGGTATCAGAGCAATACGATCATAAATATATATTCTAAATAAATTAATTTTTTGTTCATGGTGTACTGTGTTTGTCGGAGTACGATTGTGGTGGTGTTGTTGGTGGTGGTACTGTTGTGGTGTCTCTGTGTTGTAAAGCTTGGTCATTCGTCGTCGTTTGTGTTGTGGTACTGTTGTGGTGTCGCTTGTCGTGGTGGAGAGGCGCAGACGAAAACCAAGGTGATCGTCGTCATCGTGGTGGTGTGGCTGTTGTGGTGGTTTGTCATTCGTCGTTGGTCGTAGCTGTGGTCGGTGATAATTGTTGTTGTGTGGTTCGTTGTGTTATACTGTCGTGGTCCTGCTTGGTGGTGGTGGTAGTCGACTGGTGTGGTTGACGGTGTGCTGCTCATCGAGTTTGGTGGTAGCTTCTGTTTGCTTCCGTAGTGCTTCGGTTGTGAAGGCGGCATTGGTGGTTGCCTGGTTGTTGGCTGAAGTGTTTGCATCGTTGAGGCGGCGTAGCGAGCAACAGGGTTTCGATTGAAACCCTAGTAGTGGAGAAGACAATCCTTAGCGGGTCGGTTTGGCTCAGCGGGTTAGGATTGTTCTTAAGCCCAGTCCATTTCAGTTCAGCCCAGCCCAGTTGAGATAATTGGTTCAATCCAGCAGCAGACCAGTTCTTTCCCGGTTTAGACCTGGTTCTTCACCGTCTGGTCTGGTTCAGGACCTGATCAATTCCGGTCCAGCTCTGTTCAGTTCTTCCAAGCTAGTTTACACCAATTTAGTAGTACAACAACTGTTTCCTGACCGGTTCAAACCAGTTTTACTCTGGTTCAGCGATCCAGCCTCAGCAAGGCCAGTTCAGTGGTCCAGAGGGCTAAACTAGTTCGGTTCAGCGGTTCTCTAGGCTGGTTCAGCCTTCCAGCAGCCTCATCTTCTTCGGTTCAGTAGTACAGTAGGTGAATCTTGTCCGATTCAGTGATCTACTGATTTTCTTTTTCTATTTACTGCACTCTTATGGAACTCAAGCAAGACACTGGGTTGGTTACTATTACACGAGAGGAGTATGCTCAGTTCCTGTCTCAGCAACAGGCTGTCCCATCTCCCTCCATTGCTACTTTTGCCCAGTCAGGTATTGCTTCCACTTTTTTATTGTCCTCCACTCGTAGTCCCTAGATCATAGACTCTGGCGCTTTTGACCACATGACTGGTGCGTTCGATATTTTTTTTACTTATCAGTCTGCTACTTCCACACATAGTGTTACTCTTGCTAATAGTACTTTTTCTAAAATTTCAGGTCTGGGGACTACTCACTTGAGTTCTGATATGTCCCTATCTTCTGTGTTATTTGTTCCTCAGTTTTCTTTTAGTTTACTTTCCATTAGTAAGATTACCCGTTCTCTCAATTGCTCTGTGACCTTTTATCCCTCTTATTGTGTCTTTCAGGATCTCAAAACAAAGAGGAAGATTGATACGGGGCATGAAGCTGGTGGCCTATATTAACTTGATTTTTATTCACCTACTCGGGCTCTACAGACCTCGTTGTCTCATTTTCAATGGCATTGTTATCTTGGACATCCCTCTCTCCAGAATTTGAAGCGCCAAGTTCCCAGTCTTAGTTATGTGTTGTCTTTGTCTTGTGAAGCTTGTCAACTCAGTAAGAATCACCGTGTGTCATTTCAGTCTAGAGTCAATAATTGTGTGTCTAGTCCATTTGAGTTGGTACATTCTGATGTATGGGGTCCAATAAAGAATATTGCATCTAATAAATATCCTTATTTTGTGTCATTTGTGGATGATTACTCTCGTGTAACTTGGTTGTTTTTGATGAAAGCTCGGTCTGAATTATTCTCTATATTTGAGACCTTTCATAAAGAAATAAAAACTCAGTATAGTTGTCATATACGTATTTTACGTTTTGATAATGCTTGAAAATATGAATATGATCCTTTTTCAGCTTATCTTAGTAAAGCTGACATTATTCATCAAACTTCTTGTACTTACACATCTCCACAGAACGGTGTTGCTGAACGCAAGAACCGTCATTTGTTAGAAGTCACACGTACCCTGTTATTTCAGATAAATATCACCCGATATTTTTAGAGTGATATTGTTCTTACTGCTTGTCATCTTATTAATCGTATACCATCTTCTGTGTTAAATGGACAAAGTCCATATTCCGTCCTTTTTCCTGATAAGCCCTTATTTTTTCGGACTCCTAAGATTTTTAGATGTGTCTGTTATGTTCACAATTTGGACTCTGGGTTTGACAAACTTGACCGTCGAACTACCAAATGTGTATTTCTTAGTTACTCCCGCACGCAGAAAGGGTATCGTTGCTACAGTCCTTCTTTGCACCTATACTTTACTAGTGTCGATGTCACATTTGAAGAATTTGTTCCATACTTTCCAGCACCTTTTTAGCCTTTGGATCTGGACATTGGATCATTTCCTGTACCACCATCTCTTTCCTCATCTTCAGATATCCCGCTGTCCACTGTGTTACCATCTACTTTACCTCTCCATGTCTACTTTCGCCGTCCTCGCCCATCAACTGAGGTGTCCGTACTGTCTTCCTTGCCGCCTTCTGATCCTGATACATCAGGTAATTTAGAATCTTTACCTATTGTTCTTTGCAAAGGTACTCGTTCGTGTGTTACTAACCATCCTATTTCTCATTTTGTTTCATATGATGCCTTGTCTCCTGTCTTCTCCTGTTTTACTTCCCAATTATCTGCTATATCTATTCTTAAGCATTTACAGGATGCATTATTTGATCCAGGTTGGAGAAAAACTATGGAGGAGGAGATGGATGTTTTACATCATAATGGGACTTGGGATCTCGTTCCTTTACCCCCTGGTAACGAACTGTTGACTGTCATTGGCTGTATATTGCTAAATTTCATTCAGATGATTTTGTTGAGTGTCTTAAAGCCCGACTTGTTGCAAAAGACTTTACTCAGACTTATGGTGTTGATTATGAGGAGACTTTTTCTCTTGTTGTCAAAATTTCCTCTGTTCGTATCTTGATTTCTTTGGTTGTTAATCTTGATTGACCTTTATTTCAGCTAGACGTCAAAAATACCTTCTTACATGGTGACTTAGTTGAAGAGATATACATGGAACAGCCACCTGGGTTTACTACTCAGGAGGAGTATGGTAAGAGTCTATGTCGGTTAAAGAAATCTTTGTATGGTTTGAAATAATCACTGAGAGTATGGTTTGGTAAGTTTTCAGATGCAATTTTAGAGTTTGGTTTTCTTCGATGTCAGACAGATCACTCTGTGTTTCATAGACAGACAGATGTTGGATATGTCCTATTGGTGGTTTATGTAGATGATATTGTGATTATTGAAAATGATTCTGAGGGGATTGCCAAGTTAAAAATATTCTTACAGGATCGATTTTATCCTAAAGATTTGAGAAAATTCAGGTATTTTTTGGGTATTGAGGTGGCTCGATCTAAACAGGGTATTTATTTATCCCAGAGAAAATATGTACTTGACATGCTTGAGGAAGCAGGTTTGCTGGGTGGTAGACCGATTGATGTTCCAATGGATCCGAATCAGAAATTATTAATGGATGATAGTGCATTATTTGAGAATCCGGGTCGGTATCGCAGATTGGTTGGGAAGCTTAATTATCTCACTATTACTCGACTGGATATTTCTTATGCAGTCAGTATAGTAAGTCACTTCATGGGATGTCCTAGAGTACTACATTGGGAGGCAGTTACTCGTATTTTGCGATATCTCAAACGAGCTCCTGGACTTGAATTGTTATATCGAGCTAATGGACATCTTAGAGTGGAAGGTTTCTCAGAGGCTGATTGGAGTGGCTTTCCTTCGGATCAGAGATCAACCACTGGTTATTGTACTCTCTTAGGAGGTAATGTTGTCTCATGAAAAAGTAAGAAACAACCTGTGGTAGCAAGATCCAGTGCTGAGGCTGAGTATAGGGCAATGACACATACGACGAGTGAGTTGACTTGACTACTACACTTTCTCCAGGAAATTGGATATTCAGTTCAACTTCCGTTACAGTTGTTCTGTGACAACCAGACAACTATCCATATAGCTGTCAATCCTGTGTTTCACGAGAGAACCAAACATATTGAGGTTGATTGTCATTTTATTCGGGACAAGATAGTAGATGAGAGATTACAACTCTATTTGTAAAATCTGAAGATCAGCTTGCAAATATGTTTGCCAAAGCATCGAGTCACGTCTTACAGCTATTTGTTCCAAGCTTAAATTATATGATATATATAGTCCAACTTGAGGGGGAGTGTTAAGAATAGTAGAGTAGTATGTGTAAATTGTTAATAGTAAGAAGGTGTATGTGTAATTCTTATTATTGTAGGTTAACTATAAATACAAATATGTATGTGAGTTAGGTTAAGTTTTTAACCTCTCTGTTTCTCTCTAATATTGTGTTAATCCTCTAAACTTAACAAGTTTGATTTGGGAAGTGTAAGATAAAGAAATGGTTCTTGTGGCTAATGAGGTGGTGGAAGATTTTAGAGTTAAGAGATAAGGAAGGTTTTGTCTTAAAAATTAGTTTTTAAAAGGTTGATAATCATGTGGATGTATAGGAGGTGAAAGGATTTGGAGATAAATTGAGGAGTTGGATGATAGGATGTTTACAGTCTATGAATTTCTCCATTATGCTTAATGGGAAACCTAGTAGTATATTTCTAGCTTCTAGAGGACCGAGATAAGGTGGTCCCTTATCTCCTTTTTTTTGTTTACTCTAGTTGTAGATGGGTTAAGTAGATTATGAAAAGAGAACAGAGAGAGAATTTGGTAGAAGGTTTTGTTGTGGAAAAAGACAATATAGAGGTGTCTCATTTGCAATTTGTCGATGACCTAATATTCTTTTCTATTGGGGATGTGGAGAAAATTTTAAATTTTAAGAATATTGTGGAGGTGTTCGACATTGTTTCAAGACTAAAGGTTAATATCTACAAGAGTGTCCTTGTGAGTATAAATTCACATTTGGATAAGATTAGTATAGTGGCGGGCTTTATGGGATTTAGGGTGGGGGAATGGTCTCCTACGTATTTCTGTTTGCCATTGGGTGGGAATCCCATGTCTTTATCTTTTGGCAATCCAGTAATTGAAAGAGTAGAAAAAAGATCAGATGGATGGAAGACAGCTTTTATCTCTAGGGAGGGTATGTTAACAATGGTGCAACATGTCTTAGCTAATATTCCTACCTATTTCTTATCTTTATTTAGGAAGTCAATTAAGATTGCTATAAAAACTGAAAAAAAGATTAGGAATTTTTTCAAGGAAGGAAGTGGTGAGGACATAAAGGGCCATTTGATTGGATGGGGGACTATTTGCAAATCTCGGCATAAAGGCAATCCCTCAATTCGTAATTTGAAGGTAAGAATATTGCTTTAGTGGGCAAATGACTTTGGAGGTTTCCTTTGGAACAAGATTCTATGTGGCATTTAACCATCAAGAGCAAATATAGATTGCAGGCCAATTGATGGGACTCGAATAAGGTTGAAAGGAAAAGTTTCAGGTGCCCATGGAAATTCTGGGATTGACAAGGTACTCTCAAAATATCCAGTTTATATTGGAAAATGGGGAAACATACATTTTGGGAGGATATAAGGGTGGGGAGTTATCTTTATGTTATTTGTTTCCGCTATAAAGATGCTTTTATAGCATCTTTGATTCAGTCTTATGATCACCCATATTCTTATGACTTTGGTTTTGTAGGAATCTTGATTATAGGGATATGGAGGAGTTCCTAGCCTTGCTTGTTATTCTTAATAATTCGAAAACTCTTGATAAATGAAGGTGGATTTATGAGTCTTCGGGTATATTTTCACGTAAATCCTTCTTCGAGGATTTCACTAATGATTCTTCTAGTCCTTTGTTTTTAGCCTTCAATCATGATTTGGAAAGCTAAGGTACTTATTAAAGTGCAAGTGTTTGCATGGACTATTGCACATAGGAAGCTTAATACTAATGATTTGCTTCAGAGGAGACCTCAAACTTGTATTTTCCCTCAATGGTGGTTTATGTGTAAAGGTGATTGTGAGAGCATTGATCAATTGTTTCTACATTGTCCTATTGCTTTGTCATTGTGCTATAAATTGTTTTATTTGGGAGAATTGAAATGGGTGCTTCCTGCATTATCCACATCGTTGTTTGTTGAGCTTTTGAGAGGTTTTGGGCAGAGTGATAAAGGAATGACTTTGTGGACTTTGCGCTATTATGGCTGGAAGAAAAAAAATTCAATAATTTTTTAAGACAGAAGCGAAGAAATGGATGGTTTATGGGGCCATATTCATTGTATTGCATAGTTTTGAGCTTTGGATTCTAAAGAATTCAAGGGAATCCCACTTTTTAGTGTAATGGCCGGATGGAGAGCTTCTAATGTATTTTCTTTTGGATTGTATTTTTGTTTTCCTTTGGTTGGCTAAGATCTTCATGTAATCTTGATTTTAGATTTTAATGCATTTTCTCCGTTTCATATCCATAAAACTGTTTGCCGCTTTAGAGGCATAGGCCAAGTGGACATCCAGATTTGCTGATCAACAAGCCCATTACTAGCTAAGAATGGATACTCCACTAAAATGGAAGTTATGACTTACAGACTATACTATACCCCATGAGCTCTTACTGTGGTTAAAGAAAGGGTTATTGGATTTGTGATCGTAGGGGTTATATGGATGGTCCATTCTTTCTTGTAGGGGTACTCCTTTTTCTTCTAAAGGATTCCTAGTACTACTTTGCCTTTGTACTCTCAATTTCATCAGTAATTTATTGTTTCTTGTCAAGAAAAACTTGTGAGAGGATATTTGCAAATAGCATCAAATTTAACTTTCAAGCCCCTAGATAACTAGAAACAATTCAAAATCCAAGAGAGGAAACTGACATTGAAACTTATGGTACAAGGTAGGTACCTACATATGAGGGCAAAGTGATTTTGATTCCTTTATAGTTTACGGACCTACATATGAGGGCATAGACATAGTATACAAAAACTTACCTGATGGTTGTAGAAATGTAGCTCTTGAAGCAGCAGGCTTTAAATTGAGAAAACGTGAGACATATTTTGAAGCAACCGCTTGATTGTAACCGCCACTTGGAAGCTTCGATTGATTTGATCCGTCTCTATTAAAAGGAGCAGTTCCACCACCCTTATCATGTGGTAAATATGCTTCTCCATGGCTCAACTTAATCTTGCCAGAAATGTTTGGTTGCAATATGGAACCAGTTAATTGCAACTGAGTATCAACCTGACCGCTGAAAATAAAAAGACACGTCAGTTCTTCAAGGACACAGTGTAAAGGTAAAACATGAAAAGATATGAATCTCATTCTAAGACATGATGAAAAGATCACAGAGAGAGTTGTGAAGGGGGGAAAAAGGAAAAGGCAATCACTTTAGGTGAACAAAGCACTGATATATTCATGAAGGGTCATAGTTTGGTCCACACAAACTGAGGGTGCTGAGAGGGGCTGGAGGGTTGGGGTTGGATTGGGTACAAAACTTAATCTTCGCCATTATGTGCACAAGTTGGTTGTCCTCGCATTCAATTCCGCAACCTTCAGGTTGTTAGTACAACACTTTCATCACTGCACCAGGTATTGGACCATACATATATAAAGAACAGCGACCGAGAGCAGAAAACCAAATAAGAAGGATCTCATTCAAATGTCAAACATCAAGACAAAAAATTCACCCAACTGTAAACCAAGATAAATGCGACCAGTGAGTGACCAAAACCAACTATTTCTTATGTCCTGTGTTGGAGAGAAGATAAGGCACCTTAAAATATTCTTTGCCCGCACTTCCAGTACTTCACATTTCAAGTCAATTTTATCGCCAAGGGATGCTTCACTGGTTCTGAGGGGCAGGTTTCCTTTCAAGGAGAGTTTACCCTTTCTACTTACTCTACTCTCCAAAGAACTAATGCATAACCTATTCGAATTCACGAGAACTGTGCCACCGAAATTTGTGAGTGGTTTACGGAGTACAGGAGAAGATATCGTTGCCCTGTGGAAAGATGCAGATCCATCAAGCACTGGTTGCTCAACTGTACCTCTAACCTATTTTAAAACAAACCACATACATTAGAAAAGTATTTCAAAATCGAACATTTGAACCTACTATATCCCTGTTTTAATTGAACAGAAATTGTTGTATTACGACGATAAAGCAATCCAAGATTTTACAAACTTGAACTACCTGGAGCATAACTTCAGCATTGCCATGGAGCCAGTTGGCATAAGGAGATAAAGCTGTTAACAACATCATGCCCCCATCTTTAATATCAGCATCAATCCTAACTTCTCCTACATCCAATATGTTCCAGTTCAAATCTTTGAGGCTTTCTGCCAACCGAGTATTCCAGTCTTCTTCAGTTCTTTCTCTGAAGGATTTCTTATCACTAGCTTCATCTGCAGACTCTTTACTCCTCTCCTTGCCCCAACCACGAATCCAAGTTGCTTCACTTTTGTCTCTTTCCACATTTTCTCCATCCAAAATGTTGTTTTCGGCAAAGGTTACAGGTATACTTCCTTGAATGTGAACATGGCCATTTTGGATAATGGGTTCAAACTTTGCATTGAACAGAAAACGACTGGTTGAGGTTAGGGAGGCAACAATTTCAGCTCGCCCAAGATCAATGCCCCCCATTGCACCATCCAGGAGCCTTACTTGCACATCACATTCAGGTTTAGCAAGGCTTCCTCTAAGATCCCCTTCCATGTGCAGTATCCCCTTTATTGGTGCTAAAAATTGCCGCAAAGAATGAACAGCATCAGTGGCTGAAGTTTCGATAACCTGAACCAAAGTAGGGACTAGACTAACAGGAAAATTCAGAACAGCAAAATGCAAATTGGTTTTTGGCCCAAATAAAGTCCCATCTGCATGGATTGTGGCATTATCCTTCTGGATAAAAATTTTCTCAAGGCGCAAACCATCATCATTGCTGTAAGCACCAGCTGCTAGAACACGTTGAGTTTTGTATGTTCCCCATTCCCATTCCTCCCCATGAAAGTCAAAATCTGCCTAAAAATACAAATATGAAAAAGACAATTAGAGGACAAATTCTGAAGGGCGGAGAAGTTAACAAACAATGCAATTCCACTGCTCCTACTGAACAAATTCTTTTCGGAACTTTCTATTTTGCCAGCTATTTATGGTGCATTAAGATTATAAAAGAAAATATTTAAACATATGATTCCAGGAAGAAGCAAACAGACTCACAAGATTAACTACATGATATTAGTATTTTCCCATGCAAAAGAGAAGAGTATTTTGCAAATGCAGAGCATAGAGGTAAATTATGTAGTCTTACAGAGATTATAGCTTATGTTTATCCTACTCATACAAAAGCGCACACACATTTGCTTCCATCAAAGAAATATTAGAAGTGCGCATTCACACTTTTCCGATTGCTCAGGTGGACTGGCAAAAACGAATGAAGAACCTTCATGCACAATTGGTCAGGACTCAGGACGCAGGAGCGAATTTTCTTTAACAAGTTAATAAACAGAATCAAGATATCATTGACTAACAATTAAATATGAATTCAGAATCACCTCGCAATTTCACGATAATCATGCAACCCAGCAAGCTCAATTTTCAGTTTATAGCAAGAGAGATGAGTACCTTAATGTTATTGGTCTAAACACAGCCTTTAAATGACCCCAATTTCAGACAGACAAAAAAATTGCAATGTGCAAATCTAATAGCTTGTGTTTCAGCTTCAAATTAACATGTGAAATCCAAACTATATTGCTTTGTGAAAGATTTCCAAGATACTTACCATTGTGTCTCCATTGCCTCCACCACTTGCATCTAGAGAGCCACACCAGCGGCCTTTAAGTTCGGCTAACCCTGGAAGATTGAAGTCTTCAGATATAACTTCATCAGATGGAACAGAATGCCCCCGAATATCCTAGAACAAGTTATTTAACCAAGGCAATGTTAAAAAACCACATGGAAACCTCGAAAACTAAAATTTTCACTCCACAGTAAGTCTTATTTGCACGACCAGATTAAAGAAAAAAGGTAACCATAAATCACATATCATTCCAAAAACTTTACCCAGAGGAATCTAGCGGAGCTTATGAGGATAGAATTACTATTTCAGGAAATACCTCAAGCAGCTTTTGAAGGCTTTCACCATATAAACCCACAGACTGCAAACTTTGTATGAAGAGGTCCTGGAAATAAGTTAAGCAAGGCATGCAGAATCAGCACCTATAATCAGTGGAAAAAGTTGTCCCCACAGAAAATGAATTTGAAAAAAAGTTAACACATTCACACGCCAACCGCAGCGTAGAACTATGGAACTGAGATCCCCTTGGCTGTTCAGCCTTATCTAGGACTATATTTTCAGTTTGACAAATCCAATTCTACCAGCAAACAAATAATCTTAATTTAAGATGCTCAAAACTAGATAATTTTAAAAAAAAAATATTTATGGCCTACAAAATGACCCAAAAGATTCCAGTTTGAATGCAGAAATTCTAAATCGTTACAAGCTTCATTCTTAAACTTCCAAGCTCCCATACAAATTTCATTTTTTTAACTTTCTGGGACCTCTTTGCAAACAGAAACTATTAATTGGAAAGCTTCCAAACCATTTGAATATATTACCCCCACACGGTACTGGTTTTAGAATCCAAAAGAGCTATCAAACAGAGTAAAGAAACTCGATGGAAAGGGAATCATGTTAGAATATAACGTCAGTGAAAGGCAATACTGACAAGAGAAAAGTATGAAAATGAAGCTGAAAAAATAGCGAGGCACTCATCATAGATCAGGTAGGATTTTATCTGATTGTATCCAGTTGAAATTATAAAAGTGATATTAGGGTTAATGAGGAAGAAGAGAATGAGAAAAAGAGAGAAGAGTGACAAAGAAAGAAAATAATCAATCATGTATAGGCTAGGTTGCCCTACACTCTTATTTATAACTGAGTAATACTTGGGTAATTATACTATTACCCACACCAATTAACTTATGTCTAATAGAGAAAATAAGAACTGTAACATATACAAGTATCACAATTCATTCAACAAGGAAACAACAATGAAGGTCCCATGGGGGCATCCGATAAAAAGAGACAATAGTGAAAAAAACTTCAAGAATTGGAGGACTTCGTTTAGCAAACTGAAAGTATACATGTCATTTTGTAATATTTCCATATTCATCATGGACTGGTGCTTGAGCCTAGTGGTAAAGGTAGGGCTACCAATGAGTAAGCACAAGGATTTTTATCCAATCATCTATCACTGAAAAAAAGGAAAAATATTTCTAAATTCATCGTGTCATTTTCTCCATTGAACCTCCTCAACAATAAATAAAACAGTACATACAAGTTTCTATCACAATTTTTTTCTGCATGAAATTCAGTGCTCACAACTGATCACTGTTACTGCTAATTATTAGGCCAATACAAGGCCATTACCCATTTTTAGTTTCCTGATCCAGGGGGCTGGGGGAGGGGACTGGAAACAAACCCAACCTTGGGCATTCTTTGCACAAAGTGGGTGTCCCTCATACTCAAACCTACATCCCTATAATTTATAAGATCATTTGCCCGTAGAATAGCCAAACCCTTCAAATACAACATAATTTCCAATTGTACACCAGCATATATTATAGCAAACTAAAAATGTTCACATCAAAATATAGAACTGTTTGGATGGCTTTCCACAATTGTAATTTTGCTTTTTCTCTTTCCTAAGAGTGAAAATGGAGTTGATAATAATAGATGAATTCCAAGTTCAATTCTTATAATACAGGTTAATATAAATGTTTTTCTTTTCGGTAAGTTAATATGAAAGTTATACCTTCAGTATATTACTAAGACCATCATATGACTACGATGCTAGCTGCTATCAAACCTAACTCCTGGGATGGGATACTTGGAGTCTATCTCTGCTTCCATATGCTAATAAGTTACTCACATTCAACTACCATGACAGTTAAGATTTCCTTCACATTTAAGTAGAGAACAACCTTTGATCGGGATTGAACTGCAGGATCAGTACTTCGAGAAATAAGTCTTGCAAGTGGAAGCACCTCAGCAATTTCAGCTCGAGGAACATCAAGTCTCATTCTCCATCTCCCCATGGAAGATATCACACTGCCAAGATGACCTGTCATTGCTCTTCGGAACATGCTACCTCTTTCCTTTCCCGAAGGGTTTCGATCTCGGGTGCCGGGCAGCACATATTCACCTTGAAGCTCGTACTGGCTATTGCTTTGTTCCAAAACAGTTTTCTCAACAGTAATCTACAGGAGGAAATAAAGACCAGCAATTAGATGAATACAAAGGGCAATGTTATAATATGTACAGGAGCAAATTTGGGTAGTTCTCAGCTAAATAACCTGACACAAAAGTATGGAGCAATACGCCAAAAAGAAATTAATTTCAGGGAAGAACTCATTCACAAACATAAAATCATTAGTATGTCTCAACCAAGCCAAAAAGGGGAAGAATTAAAGAAGCAATGCCGGCATTCTGTTTGTTTCCATAATTTTTTTAATGTGAAAATTGGAAGGTGAGGAATAAATTGGAGACATTAGAGAGAAAACCAGTACAGTAGATGTAGCCAGTGTATTTTGACCAATTTCTATGGCCCAAGTGAAAATCTAAAGCACAAATTTCCTCCTTATCAACAAAGATAATAGTTCTGCCAAAATAAATCCACAGTACTAAATAGTAAATCTAGTTGAAATTTTTTTGTTAAATAAGTCAAAAGCAACTTTTACGTCCTTGTCCATTATTATTAAAATCATAGATGGTAGAAGGTAAAAGCATGTCTGCTTACTTTTTTCCCAGAAGTGATATATGTGTTCATCCATAAGTGAATGCTACACATACATAGCTGTATACATAAACACCTTAAGAATTGTTCCCCGAGTACTCCTATATAAAACATTACCGAATGGTTCGTTCAGTACTCCTATAGTCCTATATAAAACCAGATAGAATAAAGTTTAAGACATCAACCATCAACTGAAGGCAAAGACAAACCTTAAGAAGGGGAAAAAATGAAAGAGAGTTGAACAGGAGTGAAAAAAAAAATAGAAATTGATTAAAACATGAACAAAAACATTAAATTCTCCCCAAAACCATTCTCAATTGAAGGCAAAGAAATGCCTTAATAAGGGGGAAAACGGAAAGCAGGAAGGAACATAAAATTACGAGCTTGTTTAGAGCATAAAAATAAACACCAAATTATCTCTCCCCCAGGCCCCAGGGGTGCGGGTGGGCTGCCAAGAATGGGGATTGGATGAAGGTATAGACGTAGAATCACAATTACATGTTTCAGACATAATGTCCTATTAAGTAAATTTTCACTATTCCATTATTTTCAACATTCAACTACGGCATTTCGAGCTTAAAGCAAAACAGTAAATAAATAGAAGCCTCTGCTTCTTATGTTTTCATTATCTATCTGACTGGTCAAGCAACTGGGAGGCTCACAGAAAGGCTTTGAACTAGAAACAACTTAGGTTAGGTACTCACAACATCCCCACTCCATCTAGCAGCCACATCTAAAGCTTCGCCCAACACGCCACTGAATTTTGGTCGAAGTACAGATAACACTCCATGACCCCTTCTTTTCTGAAAGTTAAGTTGAAGTTCTGCCTGCAAAAAAAACAACAATCACCTGAGAAACGAATTTACAATTAAGATTATATAGACAACTAAAAAAAATCACCTATAAATAATTACGTATGAAATCATCATCAATCTTCCACAATATGATTCTCGCAAAAATTATCCAGTACATAATTACTGTTCACATAATCCCATACAAAAATGGAGGCAACTTCCAATTGATGACAATGTCCAAAAAGAGAAAGATGTGAACAAGCGCTGCACTTCGAAAACCTCAGCCCCACCAAAAAAAGGAAAAGAATGAAAATAACCTACACTAAAAAAAATAGAAACAAACATAGGTGAAATCAGTGGAATAGAAGTTTATATCAATTGTCTCCTGATTAATAACAAGGGTTACAGACTAATCTAAAAAAAAGAAAGCTGAAAAGAGCTCCTGCTGCCAAGAGAAGGACATCTGTTATTCAGTTTCATTTGAATTTCCTTCCATTTACGATGGACACCTCCGAACAACAAATTCAAAACAAATTACGATTTACAAGAAATTTGAATTCATTCTGTAAAAGACTATTTTGGCTCAATCGATCATATCTACAGCAATGCCCTTGACATAAAGTTTCAGTGAACTTTTCACATTATCTATCAGATCATGCCAAGACTAGTTTGATGCCTCTTCGTGGGTGCAGCAGGGTAAATGGCCGGTTACTATGAAGTCACGAAATCAAACATCCACCCACCCAAAAAGAAAGAAGCAAATAAAAAGGAGCCCAAACATCCATCTTGTTCAAACTCTATTGTGTCTCTCACTATGCAAGATAAATAGTCAAAACCAAATAAAATTAACGTTTAATAATTTCATCAAGGAAGCCCAAGAGTTGGATTACAGGTAAAAGAATATTCAAAGCACACACAAAGTGAGTGAGACTCTGAGCACCAACTCTAACAAACTAATACCACTTTGCAACCCATAGCAATTTTTATCATTTCTGGTTTGTCCTCTTTGTTTTATATTCCCCCATGCATACACTCTCATGTTCATCCTAAATGTGATGAGGCATGGTTTGTGAAAAAAAGGCGATCTTCCCAAAATAAAGTCAGGTATGCCAAAAGGAAGCTTACCCGTTGAACTGTTCCCCGAAGTGAAGCCAGCTCCAGTTCATCAAGTGGCAAATGGCGTACCTGATTGCAAGAGGTGGAAAACTCAGTTAGTTTTTGCAATCATACCACATAGACAAGCTTACAAAAAAGAAGAAAAAAGATTAATTGTAGTCAAAAGACCAGTAAAAAAGAGAGCAAGAACCTCCAGGTTAGCTAAATGTAGTGGTCGGTAGCACACATTAGCTTTTAGGTGCCCCTTTTGAAGAGAGAAAGACAACACCTTTCCAAGCACATTTTCTTCAGCACCATGCTGTAATGGTCCTACAAATTCCATCAGAAGACTTTCATCTGGTCTACCTGTGGCATCCAACTGCATCACCAAAATGACCTAGAATTCAGATTGATTGATGAAATACAGGAACTACATGAGGATAAGAATGTAGACCCACATCCAAAAATAGTGGACCTCTCCATTGCAATGTAAAGAAGCACTTATGAATTAACACATCCATCTCACTTAACACAAAATAGACCACACAGTCTCTAGGAGCACCACATACAAAATCACACTTTCGGATCTATAACACACAAAATGTGGAGTTATCTGAACAAAAAAAAGAACCAACTGGGGCCTATATTGAATATCAAAATTAACAAATATGACAAACTGACCGTCCAACCTTTTTCAGTAATTTGCTAAAACACATTTTGTTCAGACTGCATATTTGTTGAATTAACTGGTGACTTTTGACTGTTTCTAATAGTTTCAAACTTACTTAAATGCAGTGATAGTACTAAATTTTAGTCAGAAATTGGCTGAGTAGTGAATATTTAAAGAAGGTATTAGATAAATGCTTATGTTACACTACTCTTTAACAGCATAGACTTTTGGAGTAAATGTGGTTCAACATTGTATCCGAGCCTAGATGTCCTGAGCTCAAATCACACCAAGGCTCCTTCCTTATTAGACAAAACAAAAAAACAATCAAGTAGACGGACCACCTAAGAGGCGCCACAAGAAAACCAAACCAAACCTTATGTCCCAATTATTTGGAGTCAACTATATGAGTTTATCTTTGCCATTCATGTTGGTCATGCGCTATGCGCTCATTTAAGTTAAATATTTATATATTTTTTCTTATTAGTTCGTTCAATGTTAATTTAGATCTCCTCCTATTCCTAGTACCATTAAAAGAAATTATATCATTTTTTCTAAACTATCTTAATCTATTCACTCTTAATTTGTCCTCAATTGGAGCTACTTCTACCATTTCTCTAATAGAGTCATTTCGTACTCAATCTTTTCTAATTTTTTCACACATCCACTTTAACATTCTCATTTCCGTTGCCCTCATTTTGTCATTATATTGTTTTCTAGTTGCCCAACATTCCATCTTATACAATATTATTGTCCTTATAGCAGTTCAGTAAAACTTGACTTTTAATTTTATTAGTATTCTTCTATCACATAATATGTCAAAAGCTTTCCTCCATTTAAGCCAACCAACGTTAATTCTATGAATTACATCGTCTTCAATTTCTCCATCATTTTTAAGAGGGCCACAAGTGATAGGTAGTATTAGATAGATACTTATGCTACACTCCTCCTCTCTAACAACTTAAGTTTTTGGAGTACATAATGGTTCAACAAAAGGTATTTCCATGAAAATAGCAACTCATAAACAAATGAGCACATGTACCAAATCATGCACACAGACCAAACAAATTTCACTGAAATTTATTAAAAGCATCTTACACAGAATTCCATGTATATACATGCATTACTAGAAGATTGTTCATCCACTAAATGATTTACACCTGTAGTAGCTAGATCCCTGTCTGGGTCATTCGTCATCCCCTCAATGTAACATAACTTAACTTTTGTGTTTATTTGAAAGAAATCCCATTGATATGAAAACCTGGAAGCTAGAAACAATGACAACACTGGTTCACTCGTTTTGAGCTTTGATTGAGTAATTGCATGTGCCAGTCACACAGGTGCAGGGACAACCATCTTTTACAGCATTTCTCAGTTTTTTTTTTGATAAGTTATTTTCTGGGATTTTAAGGTTCCTCATGTCAAACAACAGCAATGTTGTTCCAGTTGCCACTTAGCTAGAGAGTTATTCTAAATTGTAGTTTTACCCAAGGATCAAAATTTCATTTTGAAACGGACCAAATGCCATTTCCCTGAAAACCGAAATGAATCAGTAGTTGAACCCAGAAACGCCTATGTTTCAAGGTGTTTCGGAGTATTTTGAGGTGTTTCAGAATATTTTGAGGGGTTTCAACCAATGTTTCAAAATGTTTTAGAAATAAAATTCTAATTTTTTCCCTATTTCCAAACCATTTTTTAAATGTTATTATTTCTTAGGTGACCGAAACAATCCACAGAAAAAAATTTGATCTTTGGTTTTACCTTTTCTAGAATGCTGACACTTCAAGACCACCAATATGACATAAAATTCAGTCATGGGGGAAAAATCCCGAGCACAATATACAGATAAAAGTTTTTATAGGTGGAAGCTATAAGGCATACCTTGATACCCTGACCTGAGATGCTCAACATTCCAGCTAATTGAGGTGCCAGCATCAACTGATTCAGTTTAAGACCTGAGATTGAAACCTCACCCACAAGACTTTGGGTGTCCCTATGACCTTCCATTTGCACATCTTCCATATTCTTCTCAGTACCCAAGACTTCCTCATCAGTGATGCTAAAAGGCTTAATAACCTTTCCTTGAAACTTAACCCTTCCGGCTGCTTTCAAATGCACAGGCCTTAAAGAATCAAAAGCATATGAAGAGACCAAGCTGAATAACTCAAAACCACGCATTCTTAAATCCAATTCGACTCCTTCAACAGTTAATGGAACTGCAGCCCTCACATCATACTCTCTCTGGTTTGACGGGTATTCATCCTGATAAGATGTTAGAACTTTGGTATACAATTCAAAAGCAGCCGACGAAGAACTAACTGTAATATAATCATGTGAAATTATGATATCTCCTCGAGCATCAGTAAGTGATCCTTCAGCTGTTGGTGCAGTCCATTTAATGTCAAACCTCCTAGAGTCATAATAAGGTCTATTAGCCCACCTCAATCCTTATAAAATTGAGATATAAAATTCTGCAGATAAAATTGTTTGCAAGGACCAATGACATTATCACAATTAGAAAGACCAGACCAGGAATCTTACGGTCTCAATAAGGATCCAGAAAGTTTTGTTTCACCATTTAATTCCCCTAATTTAAGAGGCACCAGTTGAAAATAAGCAGGCAGATATCGATGCATAATTCTATCAAAGCCTATATTCCCCGAAAAGTTGACATCCATAGCTGTGTCATCAACCTCACCCTGCAAGAGTAAAGTTTTCAACTATGGGACAGAGAAAGAGACTCAAGTCAAAAATATGCAACATATCATTATTCCATCATGTGATTAATGAAAGAGCGGCAATGCGCGTTACATTTGCCAACCAATTGCCCGTTATTGAACAACCACATTATGGAAAGGAAATGCATCAAGAAAAAAAAAACCGTAAGAATCAAAACAAGGGACATGCTTCACAAAATTACGTGATGGTCCAGCATTGGTACAAGACTGGAACACACACACACGAGCCCACGTGGTTAAAGAAACAGGATTACATATATTCTATTGAAGTAAGCAGAATTACTAAGAAATATTGCTACAACCAAAAAACGAAAAAGGAAAAAAGAAAGAGAAGTATCAAACAAGCCCTACATATAATTTTGGGAAAGGACTGAAACTATACAAAAACATGTTATTGCCTTAAATGCAAGACTTCTTTCTTCAATTTTTTCATGTCTCCACTTATCCATTCAAGAAATAAACTAAATAGCATACAATTACAATGTAAGGAGCAAAGAGGCAATATAATAGTGGACCTTGTCCCAGGGCCAGTACAAAGTAAGATTTAGTGGCAATTTTCCTTAAATTCTTTCAGACTTGTATCATGCCCTAATACCCACAATATTCAAATATCCTTTTCAAGAGAATCAAATAATATTTCATTCAGTAAGTTCTTCCAAGAGAAAACAAGTACATTCATATGATACAAACAATATTTCATCCCAGTAACTGTAACTTGATTCTTTGTTAATGGGATTCGGACAGACATGTTTCAAAGGAATATATGCACACCCTAAGCCCCCTTTACAGAAAATCTCAAATAGAAAGCTTACATAACATGATTCCGAGCATTAATTCATTATCTCCTCATAGCACAGAAAATTAAAAATCACGCTTCAATCCAAGCCATGAATTTGAACAACCTGGATTATATGGGCCAAAAGGCACTACATGGACATAGTGGCTGATCTTAGATTTGGAAAACTTAATTATCGTCTATCGAGAAGCAAAAACTGCACTCACTCTCTCCCCCACAATGAGGGTACTAGATGCATCCTAATTCTCTTCAAGCAAGACAGATTATCCCATATAGGACTAAATACCTCAGGGCATATCCATGCATTACCCGCCCCACGAATTTCACCACCATCAACAAGGCTAGCTCTGATTCCATACAAGTCAGCAACCTGTCAAATGCAAGATAAATTCCACAAGAATACACAAATTCCCAAACAAAAAAAGGAAACTGAAGCTCAATATTTTGAAATATCCATGTTATCGTCACAAACTTACACAGTTATCAGTGTTAAAAGTGAAATTGGCTGAAATATAAGAAAATGGAACACGATCAATTGCTGCCACCGCACCAGCCTCTTTATTATTCAACATTGCCTCATATGCAGCAGACGCAGGAATATCAGAAACTGAAAGAGTTATCTTCCTTGAAACCAATCCACTTCCGACAAATATAGGAGCATCCAAGGGGCCTTGACAGTTGAAAACGGTTGTTACCGAACCAGCCAACTGCAGTGGAGAAAGAAAGGAAAGTGAGACAGATAAGAAGAGCAAAACAAGGGCAAATTCATCATTGAAATCTAATATATAAAAACAATGCAAAAAATGCTGGTTATCTCAGCTTGAGAAGCATGGATATAGACACGTGATATAGAAACAATGCAACATGGACAAAACACAAAATTTCACAAAAAGTAGGACAGACATGTGTGAGCTCAATAATATAATTTATGTATAAAGATTTTTAAATTTATAGATTCTCACAAACTCTAACGAACTACATTACCAACTCTCTCGCTCAAAACCTCAAATATTATTCAATTTTGCAACATTATTGAATGATGACATGACAAAGTCACTAGACTAGAAATGAAGAAAAAATTTAACAAGAGGGGATAAGGACTTTTAAGCTTTAACATAATGGGCATGTTATCTGCAGACTGTGAAACCCATCAGAAGACGACAAAGGTGGTCGAAGGTAACACTGCTAGTTTCTTCTCTCTCTTCCCTTTTCCAATTTTTTACTTCATCCTAACTTACAGTTTTAACGTGAAAGCGTCTTCTCCATAGTTTCTCTTAGTTTTAGTTTGACTCTATTTAAATACAAATGTTTTCCAACACTTCCACAATAAAAATGCGACATTTTCTAAATGTAACCCTAGTGTATCTTGGCTGTATTCTCCATCATGTTCCAAACTTACCCGATTCTTCACATCCTGACACTAATAGTCTATGTCTAATATACCATATTAAAAAAAAAAGGTCTAATACATAGGCCTTGCCATGGGGTTTATGTTTCCCAGATCTGACTCAGCAACTTGAACTACAATGAAAACAAATATTATCAGCAGGACCACCTTACATAATAAGCAGAAAATCTTTGAGAATGAGGAAAGCTGCACAAAACATCTTTAAGATCAAGGAAAAGTAACGGAATATTTTGAAAGATGCAAACACATATGTCCTCCTAATACGGATGGTAAGGAGGCAGAATAGTTGCTATTTGAAATAGTGATGGCAACTCCGTTGTTTCCAATGAATCTGGAATTTTACACCAATGAAAGGCAGTAACACAATCTACTAATACAGACTCCCAGTTTCTGCTGATCAAAAACATTGGAAACGTCACGTAGTTAAACGACAATGGTTGTGACGCTCCAAAATATTAAGTGGCTCTTGAGAACTTAAATGATTGCTATCAACTTGGGCCTCCCCTAATAGAAACATTTCAAAGACTTCAATGGAGTTGTATGCATTCTCCACTCATATAATTGAATTCTGAGCAAGCAGGTAAAATTTTTCAGCATATTATAGCTTCTAGACTATCGAGCCATGGTCACCAAAGGATAGATGTAAAATGATTTTCATGTTATTCGTTTTATATTATGGTTTTTATTCTATATTTTTCAGATAATTTCATATCACTGTGATTAACCATCAAAAGTGTTATTTTATTATATTTAAAGATTGGTTAATTGCATATTATTTGTGATTAAATGTGTTAAATTCTTTAATTTTCTAGTTTGATACTTTTTCTGATTGTTTGATTTATTTTGCAGGTAAATTGATTGATTTAAAATAATAATGGATAAAGCAAGTGAAGCAATCGCTAGAGGAAGAATCACAATTGATAAGGATTGAAGAATCAAGATAAGACAACAATTTAACCTTATAAGAGTTCAAGTTGGAAGAAAACTCATTTAAAGTTGGATTAAAAAAGTATCCTAGAAGATAAGGAGTTGACACATCTTCAGTATTTTGGTCATCACTTTTGACTCCGATATTCGATTGACCTGATTTTTGTGGGGTTAGAAAGAAGACTTCATGAGCTACAAAAGTGTATTTCACGAAAATTTCGTGAATCGGCCTCTAAATATGCAAAATTCAAGCTTGACGTCTGAACATATTTTGTATCCACGCCCCTAAGATTTTATGCACGGGATTTAACCTTAAAAGACTTTTTTTTGAAAAAAAATTCTTCCCAAACCAATCTTAAATCTCCTACTTATACCTAAGTTATATTAGTATAAATAAAAACTCTCACCTATTGAGAGAGGATGATTAAGATTATTAATTTCTTCCCATTTTTTTTTTCTAGTTTTTGTTCTAATTCTCTAGCTTGAGAAAAACCCAACTAAAATTAGGGAAATACTTTCAATGAAACACGATATTTATTGTTGATTCAATGTTCTTTTAATACATGATTAATTTTTTTAATTTAATTCTTATCTTTTAGTAAAATTTTTGCTTTGTATAATTTCTTGATTTGTTGTGTCAGGTACATCGAATGCTTGAGATTCCCTACGAGTCAAATAACCGGTTATTCCATGCTTGAATTAATTAATTAGAATTTCACATAAAATAGTTGATTTATTATTTGTAATAAAATAAGGTTTACCTATTGGAAAGCTTGGTTTATCGTAAGACTCCGAGCATGGTGAATGTGTGTAATCAACAAGTAAATTCTTATATTTATCCAAATAATTCATTAATTATAACTTTTGATGTTTTCATATTATCACCGCTAAATATTGCGATTGGAATTACTCCTCAGCTGAATCTCAATTGAGTTCGAAAACTGAATTATTAATAATTGTCGTGTGGATTTGAAAGGGTATCCTAATGCTTTAATATTTCAATTATTGGTTTTATTCAAATAACTTTTGTTCTTTTGAACAAATAAATTTCTCTAAATACTTTTCAAATCAAATTTTCTTTTATTTTTTTATTGCGTTTTAAGTTTTCTCAATTCCCTGTGGTTCAATATCCGATTCCCGAGAAATTTATTACTTCGCACAACCTGCACTTGGGTGATTAATTCTAAAGTTGTAGCATACTGCTTCATAATCATTGCTCAAAACGAAGTTTATGCTGAGAGTTATTTAAGACTCTTACAATTGACAGCATGTAACCAAACTCCAAACTCAGGATAGCAGGAAGTTTTACTCCTCAAATAGATGCATAATAATTTTTAAAACAGCATACAAGGCATCATCGCTCATAAATCTCAAGACTCAGACCAGAAGCTTTAAGAAAAATATTGCACATACCGGAAATAGCAAAGGCTTCATCTTGAACGTTTTCATCAAGGCATTTACTTCAACAGAGGGAACCTGTAGAAGGAATAATCCTACACTGATCATAATGGAATAAAAAGTAACACAGATAGTGAGGCAAACAAACACACCATTTCGAGCCCTTATTGCACTCCCCATGTCTCCTGCATTCAAAATTTAAACAACACGTTCCTATTGGAAATGTTAAGTTACCCCTTCCAAACTATTGTTTTTTTTATTCTCTCTTCTTAACATTGGTTTCCTTCCCAACACTAATTTAAGGTTTTAATTACACAATGGCTAAGCAGACCACTTCCAAAACCAACATCTAAAATAGATAAATATTGTGAGGATTTACCTATGCTGCTTGGCAATTTTTTATGTTTTAAGATGCCTTTTGTTCGATTCTATCAAACATTTTCAAAACTAACTACCCCTGGCAGCTTACCTACTTTCTTCAGCCTTAACAGTTGCCGCCTTCTTGCTTTCAACTCCAATTTTTGTTTCCTTTAACCGTTCCAAAACTGGCTATCATGCATCACATAGACCAGTTTCAAATCCAAGGGAATTCTTTTGACTCATAAACCATAATTTGACTGCAACACATGATCTTTTTGGCTAATACAATAATTCTGTTGCAAAATTTTACATAAGAAGCTGCTCACTATATAATCTCACACACACGAAAAACAGAGTCATACACGCGGTCTTTTTTCTGCTTCTAATTTGGAGTCTTTACAAGAAACAGTCTCACTGTCATAAAGGAAATCTCAGTCAACAAGACAACCTGCAACTGCAAAACACCAGCTAAAAGGACAACATAGGTATAACTTGGTTCCTTGGTACTAATATTATACAGGCTATACGGATTCTGCCTTAGCTGCACTATTGAGATGAAAGATATTGATTGTTGTGAAACCAAGGCATAGAATGAGAAAATCTAAAAATTCAGTAAGTACGGATATAACTCCCTAGTAGACTCCATTGAACTTCCATGTCATACAAGTCAAACTGAAAACATTTTTGAAATTTAGAAGACAGGTTATGTCAATTTACCAACCGACAAACTCCACCAAAATGCCTAACCATTTCCTTTTTGCCTTGTAAGGTGATAACCAGAAAAAAAAAAAAAAAAAAAAAAGGGGGAAAACAGGGGAACAAACAAGCCATTTAAAGAAAAAGAGCAGCAAAAAATCTATTGTGAAGCCAAGACAGGACTCTACTGACATAAGATCTCTATCAATGACATATAGAAGGTTATGGGTGTCAACTGACAGTATTCACCAAGCTTAAGTGACACAGCTTAAACTCTACTAAAGTATCCTCTCTCAATCAAGCCCAACATTCGCACAAAAATGGACAGAGGAAACACCAATTCAATTTACGGAAATGCTACTACTCCCCATCTAACATGGAGTAATGGACTGATTTCATTCTTAGCATTACAGACAGCCAGCAATGCCTAAAGCTACTAATACAAGAAAGAATCAAGCAACACTACCTGACACATCAGGTGAAACTCTCCTTCCTCTGGATCAATGCCAAAATCTCCCGACGCTTCTAAAGGGACATTACCAAACCAGCCACTTGCATTGTGTAAAAACACTCGTTGAGCACGAAAACATAAACTTGCAGAAATGTCCTGCAAAAATCCCAAAATAGAGCTCTTCCAAATTGGTGATAAGAATTATTTCAAGAAGCAAACTTAACATAATGGACAACAGAGATGGTTGTAAACATAACATTACAAGCCTGAACTAATTTTTGGACAACAGAAATAATCACAGAGAATGTGCAGCAATTGACTTTCGAACAGTTTTCGCATCTTTATGGCCAAAGGTAATTCCACTAAATCTTGAATGGAGCATAGTGCAAAAAAGATATAAACCTCTAGAAAACTTAGAATGAATGGCCAACCACGTGGAATGAATACAGGCAGTCAAATCGTAGGGGAAATTGCTTGACAATGTTATCCAACCTAGTCCACAACTTTTTCAAACTTCTCTATTGTTTGCAGGCACCTTACAGGTGAGGTCATCACATGTCCAACACTAATTTCTAAACTTCTGCAGTAGCATGAATGAGATTGGAGAGAGACAGCATGATGATTTCCCACTTGGTCATTCATAGCACTACATCACTGGATAGACAGTTTACATATTACTTGGATTGTGGAGGTTGTGCTTCACCAGCATGACCTGGTTCCTTTACCATAATTTTTTTCTTCAGTCATGAAGAACTGATTGGGAACGCAAAAGGATTGGATGAAGCTTTTGGTTGGAAGATTAGAATGTAGGCATTAATTTCAGGAATATTTCCTTACTAAGTCCTAACAGGTGGACCATGCAACTAATGGGATGAATAATAAGAAGAATAAGACAAATGCATATCAGTGGCTCCAGTGGGTTACCCAAGGAAAAGAATCAGCCTCTGCTGATTCATTCATTCCTGCTAGAACTAGAAACAGAGAAATGGTAAGGCTAAGCGGTGGAACACAGCAAGACTAACACTCCATCCACACCGCCCTCACAGCATCCAGATGTCGTTGGCACCCTCTCCTGCTCCAAAAGCAAGCCGACCCGCGATTGAATGGAATCCTTCCAAACCTGTGCACCAGATGAAGGAGGGACTTCATAGCTCCAACCTAGTTTTGGGCGTACCTAATTATGGAAAAGGAAATGGGGGCTTGGAAGAAAGCTTTTTTTTCAACAAGGACTTGTGTATTAAATCTTCTTTTTTCGATAAGAAACATCAATTTTATTAATAACTGAAATAAAAACAGTAATGCAAGAATCAATCAAAAGTGGACAAGTCGTCCAACCAAATGATTAGTATAATATAAAATAAAAAACAAAAAGCTTGATAATTGAATCCAAGTTATAATCCACACGCCCTCCAACTCACCGTGATACTAAATAAAGGAATATTATCAAAGTCCCTTGTCATGGATGCCAAAAAAAAAAAGTGTCGAACCCATAAACCCTTGACATCATCCCATTTGTCTTCAAATATGTTCGCATTTCTCTCCATCCATAGGACCCAAATTGTCGCAAAAAGAGCATTATGCCAAAGAGTCTTCCCACTTCCACTTCCTCCTAAACCCATAAAGTCCAAACAAATCATAGATAATATAGATCTTGGAGCCACCCAACAAAGATTTAATAATTGTGTATTAAATCTTGAATCCCAGCTTTCTCTTAAAAGTAGTAGAGATTATTCACCAACTAAGCAATATATTTTCCAATCAATAGATTCACCCAAAAAAAATATCAGTCATTCATTGTCTGTACCCTAACTTTTCTTTTCCACTGAAGTGAGATGATGTCCTAAAGGAAGAGATGGTCAAACTATGGGATGGTGAGACATGACGGACAGAGTGTGCTTAACATGATCCATATCATTTATCCCACTCGGACTATTTTCTTAATTTAGAAATTTAAATATTATTAGGACATATAAGGTTTATTTTCTTAATTTAGGAATGAAAATATTATCATCATTATTTTGATGTAATTTTTAGATTGGGTGATTCAAGGGATTGTCCATAAAATATTAGCCTTGACTTATGTAAGGAAGATTTAGTTTTGCATTTGGCATATTGTTTGGGAAAGAAATGGACTTTTCTCGGTCCTTGTGTATCTGTTTCCCTCTGCTGTCCATCTTCTTCTTCTCTTTATTTCTCTAATTCTTCCTTCTACCATTCTTTCTCTTCTGCTCCTTTTCTCTTTTATGCATCCCTCATGGAGGTATGTATTACTTGCATAATAAAGTCAAGGAAACAAATGTGAATCCTAGTTCCAACCTTAATGCAGCAACACAGTCAAGCCATCCAGACACGTCTTCTTCCATGTACTTCCTTACCTACTCTCTGCTCAGTGACACTACGGCACCAACGTTTTCCCTTTCATCTTCATCATTACAACTGCAATCCCTAAGGTAACCTTATAACATAAATTGGTGGTTATGCAATCCAAAGAAAACCCATCATCAGCATCTTCTTCAAGCATATAGATTACACAGCTAATTTGTTAAGGCACACATCCTGGAAGTCACGTACATACGTAGAACCTGCTTAATGTTAACAAAGATACTGAAGTTATGAAAAATCCATAAAAGAATTACAGTTATAATAATTCCATCAGAGAGGCATTCTTAGCTTCATGCCTCTACCTCAACGAACTGACAAATCCCTGGAAGAACTAAGAGACACTTATGCCACCAAACATCCCCTAGTCATCAAATCACTACAAAATAATGTCTATTTACCTAGGCAAGTGAGGATATATAGAAGTAATGACATGAAATTAACTGAGTGATTTTAACACATCGCAACCTTCTGCCAAACAAAGTAATGTTCTTGCATAGCCATCAATAATGTGGTACTAATAGATACAGTAGAAGATAGATTTTTGGGGAGAGAGAAGACACAAGCATGGCACAATTTCAAAAAATGAAACTAGAACATACAGAAAACCATGATGGAGCATCAAATATTTGAAAAGCCAACCCTGTCACATCAAGCTGTCCATGAAGATTAGGAAAAGTCTCTCCTCTTGACATGCATATGTGAACCTGAAACATGCAAGTTCCTGGTTAGCAAAAAAATATGCAGAATTGATCCTATTTATGAAACATATTAAGTACCCGCACGAGGAAAGTGAATATGCATTACTAAACAGAAAAAACCAAGAAATCAGAACCTAAATGTTTGTTCTGTGATCCAATGAACAGTCCAAAGAACACAATGAGCATGTCAATACGTTCAAGTGAAATACATTCCGAAGACTTCTTGAGACACTATTATATAGCATGGCATACCTTCAGAAGACAATAAATAATGTTATTAGACCAACACCCTGAATTTCAAGACAGAATTTATATAGTTTGGAAGTTACAGAAAGCCGATTCATTTTTGACAACTAAAAGTGACTTGGATGCTACAGGAGCATCACTTACTAACTATAGGTAACCAAGATCCATACCTCCTAAAAAAACTCTAAGAATAGGACTAAGCTCAAAGGGTAGTAGCCTTCCATCCAATAAATGAAACATACAATAGTTATTGATATTACCTATCGATGGGCATCTTTGTGCCCTCAACAATCCTTCTATTCCTTAACTTCCATACAGACAAAATAATGCTAAATAAATCAAATTCCACAACGCCCACATCCCCCTCCTTGGGCAGCTCCCCCTTCAACAGTCCAACAACTCCCTACAGGAATCAGGCATCTACTATGTCATACAAGAAAGTTAATTAATGCATATCTCAAAGCCAAACTTGCCTTATGCTTACAGATCAAAACTATTGATGGTTGGAAAGATTGCTTAATAGCCTTATTGGCCTGATGAACTGTGGTTCATTTGTCTTTAAACATTTCCTCGTTTCCTTGCAAGAATCCGGCATCTCCTTTTTCCATTTTTTCTTTTCATCAGCTCAATCTGTTTACCATCAAATATTGACAGTAATGTTGGCAAAAACCCCAAGACACACCAATAATGCTATGGCTAAGAAACAAAGGAAAAATATTATATACAAAAATTTCCCAAAATATTGAATATACATTATTATCAATAATATTTGGCTGTCATGGGATCCAAGTTTTTTAATATCAGCTGGGTTAACTTGAGCCTGTGGTAAATCATGCCTTCCAAATAGTTAAGGCCGAAGTGGGCCCAAGACAGATCTTGGCAGCATATCTACGATGATAGCATTACCATCAAGAGTTACACCATACTAATGGTCCTCACAATAGAAAATTTCCCACGTGCATCTATGCAGCCATTTTTTAATCAAAGATGTCTCCCCACCTATTAAAGCAACACCGATATCTTGGGTATCTAACGGATAACCATGGAAAACCCCAACGAATCCCCCAACTTGTTTCAAAATTATTTAATTAAAAGGGTAAAGCATTCTGAAAAAAATAACAAAATTATCTATTTCCAGTGGTGTAAGCCCGCAATAGGATCAGAAGAATATAACAGCAGTCCTCATGAGGAGTTGAGGACAATATACCAGTCAAAAGAGTTGGAAATCCAGAACCAGACATTCAAAAATCAAATCACAATGCAGCTCATGACATTTAAATTCCAGACAAGTAATATGACAGCTTAAATGTAGGAAGATCCCAGTTCATTATGCTCCAAGGGCTGATATGATTCTCTGATAAAATTTGTGCAAGAAATTAAAGTTGGAAAGGCACCTCACCACTGGCTCTCCCTTTAGACCACATGATTGGAATTTCTAAAATCCTTTCAAAAAGCTGCACAAAATACAAACAGCATCCAAAGCCCATAAACAATCCATAAAACTTAAGTGGCAGACAGCAAATTCACAGTCTCTAATGCCGAAAAGCGAAAACAAACTAAAAGAGGGTCCCATGTAATGGTATTCACTGTGTACCCTACCGGAGCAAAGAGATTCACTACTTTCAAATTGGCATGCCATTTCTGCTCCATAATATCAACAAAAACATCTGATGACAACCAGCCACCATCTTCAGATGCCACATCTGATCCCCACATCTTACAGCTGCCACTCAGCTGGACATACACACGCCCATAGTGATTTTGAAACTTTACATGTCCATTGGCATTCTCCATCTCTCTATAAATGTGTAAAAAGTAAACAAGAAGGCATGAAATAAGGCATATCACATTTATAAATACAAGCATTCATCTCCTAACAAAAACAATAAAAAAACTTAAGCCTCATCCTGTACAACAGTACATATTACTCAGGATTTAAGATTGAGTAACAGATGTTAGTCGTTATTGATCTACTGAACTACAACAGAAAAGAAAAAGTATGAACAAGATCCCTGCTTTGAATTGGGCCATACTGCAACTTCATTTACCAGGAAAATTATTAAGTCCAGAGCTGAATTGCATAAAAATGCTTAGTGTGCTCTATGTTTACATAAACTTGATCCAAACAACTTATTTGGCTTGCAAATATTATGCTTACGTTAGGATTTAATAGGAAATTACTTAAGAGAGCAGCCAGCACCAGGAACCTATAAAGGTAGAGGCACCAGGTCATTCAGTCAATGAAGCTGCAGTCGGTTGCTACATAGACGGAATTATCTGTCTCTTTGTGCATCATGGGCATCAAAAGCAGCCTGATGTCCAAGCAGTTCAACCTGTGAAATGGACCCTAATGCTGAAAATATTGCATAATGGAGATCCCGTCATTGGTTGGGGCTCAAAAGTGAATGGGTACAAATTCCAGCTTATTCGTACAAAAGTGGCTGCGCCTCAGAAATCAGTGTCAAACCCCACCTCCAGCTTGTCGGCCCATAAATATCCTATTCTACGTCTAAAGCTTATGATAGTGTATCTTTTGCATCATGGGCAGCAAGAGCAGCCCGATGTTCAAGCAGTTCAAGCCTCAGAAATAGCTCCTTGTGCCACGATCATTGCACAAGGCAGATCCTGTCATTGGTTGGTTACTCGTAGCCCTGTCAACGGATTGGAAATGGACAGGATTTTATCATCATCCGAATCCAAACCCAATTACAATTTACGTGATCCGATCCGATTATCCGATGGATTTGAAATTTTTAATCCATATCTGAATCCATTAACTTTCGAATATCCAATCCGGAGATCTAATTCAATCCGTTTATGTACAAAGTAAAATCAAACTACAAAATATATCACAAATTGTAACAAATTCAACTCCCGAAAAAAATTATAATACTTACTCATTTGAAGCCTTAACAAGCAACATACACTAAATATGTCAACCTTAATTTTTGTTATAAATAGGGAAGAAGATAGTAGGAAAATAATGTGAGAGATTAAAAGATGTCGGTAGATATTCACTCACGGGATATAAAATATAAAAATAGAAGGTATATATACAATTCGGATCGGATTTAATATATCCAAATCCATTAAATAAAACATAACGGATTCAGATTCGAATAATCGGTAAAAATTATTCATCCATATCCGGTTAATCGGATTGGATTCGGATCAAAATCTGATCCATTAACCGGCTTAGTTGCTTCGAAGGTGAATTGGTACAAATCTCACAACCAGCTTTTTCAAGAAAAGCAGCTGCCTTCAGAAATTAGAATTGAAACTCACTTCCAGCTTATCGACCCATGCATATACAATTCTAGTGTTTAAAACCAAGCATACAGTATCTTAAAAGAAAAGAAATAATAATCCTCACCGAAATGAACACAAATAAAAAGTGGAACAGAAATCAAGCTCACCTAGGCTCCGTATCACCATATGCTAGTAGCATCAATGTTCCGCCTTTGAAATGGACAGTATCAAGAGTAACTGGAAGCATTTTCTCAATGCCCAAAGTCTGCTCTTCGCCTAGCCCATCAACGAGTTCTGTGACGATATCTTCAACTTTTGAACCCATATCTGACTTCAGCCTTTGAACAGGACCAGCAAGTAGATAAGACCACAGTTCTCCCATGCTTCTATGCAAAAAAGATAAACCTGATTTGAGGCTCAAGGACCCAGTATATTTTGAGTGATCAAGTGCAGATGAACAGTCAAGCTTCAAGAATTTGGAATCTTCAGACGCATGACCTCCTTGACTAACTGATGTATTACAACAAGACTCTTGCATCTCCCCTCCCACTCTGCTGGATACACCTCTGGAATCAACACCTGTATCAACTCCTAAATATTCAATATTTACATCACAACTGTTGGTTTTTGCAGCTCCCACAACACCACTTCCAAAGGAAAATCTTTCCCTGGAATTTCTAACTGCACTTAGTCTACATAGAGTGAAAAGAAAGGGATCACGAATACAACTGAAACTACTAACATGATAACTAGAATGTTTCCCCTCAGGAAAAAGTTGGATTCCTGAATTTTCTCCACCTTCAAGATCATTACCCATGTTGTTCCCCGGGTCTGACATTCCCTTACTAGTTGAATAATCGACTGCAGCTTCAAACTCTCCATTCTTACAATTGTCGCCCTCACCAAGATTATGTGGCCCATCCTGATCATCAGCTCCCATATCTTCGTCATAGCTAGCAACTGCAGAAACAGAGGCAGTAGGATTACTCTCACCTCTCACAAGAAGAGTCTCAAGATTCAAAACTTCAGAACCTCCAGATGACTGAATATGATCCCCTATCCCAGGAGACGGACCACGGAAGTACGCACAAGCTGCTGATGCACTACGCTCAAGAATTCTTCTCTTAGCTGTAATACCAGCTCTGGATATATCTCTCCCATTAGGCTTCCTCTTAAATTTATGCCTTAGGGGGCCCGGTATAAATCCAGACAAAAATTTAAATCCAGAGCCTGGAATCCTTACGCCAAACGATTTCTCTAAATCTGCATGTTTTAAGTCATACTCCACACCTGCATCCATGCAGTGATGATCTCGCCAGTGCAGTTTCTCATCCATGCAAAAGAAAGGCTCTGAGGTTACTAACCTCATCGGAGGGCTTGCATTCTCCTTCAGAACATCAACCCCAAATGGAATGGAACCTCCATCAGCAACAACATAACCCTTGTCTGCAGCTTTCCTAGCTGCATCATCTCTCTCTTGGACAAAGTGAGCAGCTGCTTTCTCTCTAGAAGTTCTCCTAGTTTTCGTCCGATAATCAATTCCTTCTTCAGTTGACAAGTGCCTCTGTGCAATGCCATCGGTGAAGGGTATTCCTAACCAAGTATAATTCTTTTTTTGAGCAATCAACAAAGTTGGATTAGACAAAACAGCATCAATCACAATCTTTCCCCTCCTTAGACTCGCAAACGGAAGAACCCGTAGTTTAACTGTGGGGACCTCCCCGCAGGAAAACTCTTCCTTATGAGGCCCAATTGAGCACGATTCCAAGGTAATGCTTAAAGGTGAAATACTTCGAACTTTGCCAAAATCAAGTTCACGTTGTATATAATCACTTAGTGTCAAACATACAGAAGGCAGAAGCTTGGCTTCAACATAACTTTTGGCTTTCGACTGCCCATACCATACCAACAAGCACACCCCAGATATCACAGCACAGAAAATAGAGCACCGGACTATAAATAACCCCTCTTCCCACAATGGAGACAATGATTTAACCAGAGCTTTACTACGAGCAAAAGGTTCTTGTACACATTTCACCATCAAACTGCTCCTCCATAATAGCTCTACATTTCTACCACAAAAATGAGACAGTTTGATCCCGTGAGGAATCCAATTATTTTTATTTGCACATGTACACTTGTGAAAAAAATCTTTGGGTAGTTTTACTTTGTCCCCATAAACTGATCTGCGATTAAGTCTTCCATTTACACAGCATGGAGGTGCAGCCCCAATAAACGGGTTGTGAAGTCTAATGCTCATTATCTCGACTTACACGCTTTGGCCCAAATTCCAACTCATTCGCTTTGCCGGGGACTAAGAACCTGCTCTTAGTCCCCTAAAATTCAGTTCATTAACCAGTGCCCAAACAATAACCTAAGCAACAATGAAAAGGGAACAACTCCAATCAACATTTTTAACCAAATCAAACATACCCATCAGATATGATTCCAAAAACAACGACAACAAACTTATCAGATGTTTGCCGAAGCCAACATAGAAAGGGTTGACACAACCAAATACACACAGACCTCTATAAGTATGTAACCAAATACTAAAGCCTCAGTAAGTTCCAAATTCCTAGCCAACCATGTTCTTTTTAATCAAAAACTTAAAAATACACACAAATGGTAACCTACCTGAGCTGTAGGAACCTAATTCAAAACACTAGTGAGTGAATACATGTGCATATATATATTAATATAAAATCGAACCTGTGTGAAAAGAATTCAACATTTATCTTTCCAATTTTCAGATATTGATTCTCGTTGTATGCGTTCTTTGATTCTCTCGAGTTCGTAAACACAGCTCTAGAGAGAGAGAGAGAGAGAGAGAGAGAGAGAGAGAGAGGCGTAGGCGTTTGCGTTTGCGTTTGCGTTTGCGTTTGCTTTGGTCGCTCGCCAAAACCAGCTTCGCCGGGAGAAGGAACGAAGAGCTAATATATTAGGGTAAGTATCATTTATACCCTCTTACATTTGATTTTACATTTGATTTTAGTATACAGACATCTTTACTAATAAGATAGGACTCATTTTGAATCTTTTTTTACTTTAAAATTTAATTTATTTGAAAAAGCATAAGAACGACTCAGATTAAATCCACTTTTAATTCAAAGGCTCACATTTTCATCTCATTTCTTCCATTTCAATCCAATGGCTTGCAATGCATCTCAACCCAAAAAAAAAATCTCGCCCATTTTTAACCCAAACACACGCCCACAGTTACTTACTCTCTGCCTCAAATCAAACCCATTCCCCTACAGCTACTCTCTGTCTTCCGCCATGCCTCACCCATTTCCCTACATACCCATTTCCTCTGCCATGCCTCACCCCAGACAGCAACCCAGACCCCTTACCCCTCTACCCACACCCTTCTCACAACGGCTCAGCAGCGGCACACAGCAGCGACACCGGCTCAGCAGCGGCACACAGTGGCGATCAACACAGCAACGACACCAACGACGTTCAACACAGCGGCACACAGCGGCTCACCAAGCTCAGCCCAGATACCTCCCTCTCCCCCTTTCACGACCTGAAGTGGCCTGCCCAGGTATACCCACCTCTCTCTCTATCTCTCTCTCCCTCTCCCTCTTTCACGACCCACAGCAAATTAAACATACCCACCTCTCTCTCTAGCTGAAGTCGAAAATGATCATTTCTGCTAAAACAAAATCTAAGAGTTTTGATCATTGCAGAAAGCTACAGAAACCGAATTGAGTTTTTGCATTTTCTAGAAAGGAGAAAAGAGGCATCCAGTATAGGAAAGACCTTGACCTCAGAAGGAAACAAAACTCAGGGGTCCCAACCAATAATTTCTAAACTTCAAAAATCACTTTAGATTGAATATAAGCTAATTCAACACATTATAAGCTAAATCAAACAAAGTGTAAATCAATTAAAATTCAATGGCAGAGTACACAAAATTTCTCTCGGTCATTCCAACAAACAATTGGTGTGGGTGGGTCTGTTTGTGATGTGTGTGTGGGTGAGTGGGGTGAGTGGGTGTGGGTGTTTGTTTCTGGGTGAGTGGGTGAGTGGGTGTGAGTGGGTGTGATGTGGGTGCGTGTATACTGGGTCTGTGTTGGGTGTGTGTGCTGGGTTTGTTTGTGTGTGTGCGATTTGTGTGTGGGTGGTGAGTATGTATGTGTGTATTGTGCGCTGTGGGTGTGCGTGTGCAATGTGATTGTGTGTGAGCGAGAGAAGTGTTGGGTGATGTTGAGTAGAAGAGGGCAGAGAAGATATGGGGGTTAGTGTGTGCTTGTGTGTGTGTGTGAGAAAGAGAGAGAGACAATGCATACTTGGGAGGGGTTAGCAGTGGCGGTGGTGTTGCTGACGAAGTGGCGGTGGTGTGGCTGGAGCGTAAGAGAGAGAGAGAGAGAGATAGGGGGTAAGGAGTAATATGTGTTTGGGTTTTTGAATTTAGGTTAATTTTGTGTAAGGAGTAAGGAATTTTTCTACTTGATACAGAGCCAGGAAGTTTCTTTTCTGTTGGTTATATCGTTAGCTTTGGGGAATTTCTTTGTTTTGTTTGTCGTGTCATTGGCAGAAACAAAATACCAAAATTTCCCAAGTTTTGGGGGTTTCAAAAGAAAATAAGAGAGAGAATTTTTATAATTTACATTTTCATTTTCACCTGGAAAATATATGAGAATTGAGAAGTTCCAATCAATTTACTAAATAGCTGTCAAAGACTTAAATTGAGTAAATTGTTGTGTCCTTTGTCAGTAAAAATTTCACAATCTTTTGTGTATTTTGTTTTTCTCTCTCTTCTATTTTCTGGGGAATTATGATTGTTTCTTCTTCTAATTTTCTTTGTTTTTGGGTTCTGTAATTATATATCATAGAATATGGAAGTTAATAAGTTTAGTTTGACCGTTTTAATTGATTGCATGTGTAATTTTGTGCACCGGTTTGCTTTGACTTTCATAGTAACACAAGCTGGATCTTTCTTAATTATTCCATCTATGCACTTTGACACCATGGTTACTTTGATGTCTTCAAGATTACATAAACACCTGATTTCTTGATTTTCACTCGAAACGCATCTATGGGTGTGTTTTGTTACATCTGGACATGTGAAATTATAGCAACAATGCAGTGTTTTTTCCTTCTTGGTGGGTTTTCTTAGAGAAATGATTCAGGTTTTATACTTCTTGACATTTTTAAATCCATCTCAAAATTGAATATTAATTTTCTTTTTAATACTTTCTTCATAATAACTTATTTGGATGTACCAAAACAAAAGAAAAAAATGATTAGGTACTTTTTGCAAGATGTACTAGATAATCTAACCTGTTGGCTTAACTTTTACCTTGAAACATACAATTTCTATATTTATATGCGTAAGGACATTTGATGGATGTGTAAGGACATTGAGCAAATGGGATGTGTACCTTTCTATCATGAGCTTAATTTAATTTTATGTTATGTGCTGTGTTCAACCATTATAGGCAAAGTAAAAAAAATGGCACAGAACATAATGATGCTTGAACACATCATTATGTTCTGTGCTGTGGGTCGTGAAAGAGAGAGAGGGAGAGAAGGGGGTATACCTGGGCTGTGCTATTAGTTCCATGGCAGATTGGAGAGAGAGAGAGAGGAGCAGAGGGTTTAATTGGGGGTGGCGTGTGTTTGGGCTCAAAATGGGCGGGATTTTTTTTTTGGGTTGAGATGCATTGCAAGCCATTGGATTGAAATGGAAGAAATGAGATGAAAATGTGGGCCTTTGAATTAAAAGTGGATTTAATCTGAGCCGTTCTTATGCTTTTCCAAATAAATTAAATTTTAAAGTAGAAAAATATTCAAAATGAGTCCTATCTTATTAGTAAGCAAAACCAAATTTAGAAACCCGCATGGACGGCGACACAAAATTGGGGCTAGGCGCTGATGCGCGCGAGAGGGAAAGGAAACACACACACATAAAACGCAGAGAGAGAGAGAGAGTAATACTGTGATTGAGGCAAAGGGAGAGTGAGAGGCAAAAAGTTATTGAGCTTTTCGGGTGTTTCCCTGCCTGAGAGTAAGACAGAGAGTAATTTGGAATGAATAAATTCGAGTTGCTTCTACCGAGCTCAGCCCAGTGTAGATTCTTTCCTTATGTAGATTTAAATATTTTTTGGAATGAATAATCTCAACTGATTCGGGTTGGAAATGGGTTAATCTTTTGTGAGATTTTGCGATTCTTTTGATGATCTTTTTTTTTTTTTTCCTGAACAGTTTTTTTCATCTGTTCAGTTTTTTTTCCTGAACAGTTTTTTTTTCCTGAACAGTTTTTTTTTCCCCCTGAACTGATGTATTTCAACTGCGTAATTCCATTAAAAATGTTTGCTTATTTACTCGATCAATTCCAAAAATGTATTCAGTTTCAACCTGCCTAATTTATGATCTTCTCTTTCTTAATTCTTGGGTTTAATGTTGCCTAATTAGCTGACTGGCGTTATTACTATTGCCATAGTTTGGTAACCAGTTGATGGACTTTTTTTTGTTGAACTCGGTTGTACTTTAATAGATCATACATCTATAGCATGAAGTTCTATTTTTTATAATTGATTTGATATTTTTGGGTTTTTGTGTGTTTTCTTCTCTGTGTTGTAGATTCTATTCGTATTTATTGTATTCGAAGTTATTAGTTTGTTAGGAGTAGCACACATTCAAGTACATGTATGTGTTAGTGATATTTCTGTACTGAGATGGATATATTTGATTTGGATTTGTTTGACTTAAATATTTACTCAACTGATCTATTGAAGGTGGGTTTGGGTATGTGTATGGTAGACTCATGCTAGCTATTTGATAAGTTGTCCCTCTCAAACTCTGTTAGCTATTTGATAAGTTGCATTTGATCTAATTCATTATTATTTTCCCACAAACACAATGATGAGAATACTTTTTTTTTGGCCTGCAAGTGCTTATTGAAGTTACTTATTTCTCTTGATTATGACTGCCCTGGTTTGCACTTAATTTGTCCAGTCATATGGTAAAATCTATAACACAACGTTTAGTAATCTATTTATTAATGGAATGTCTTTTTGGTTGGGTAATAAGAAGCTTACTTTCAATTTTTCTATCCAGCACACACACACATTGTACACAAACACACAGGCCTATCTTAAATTTTTTAGTAGTAAGTGGTCAGAAGTCTATTTTATTACTATGGAAGTTTTGAATATAAGCCTATTTGGGATTAAAATATGTTGGTTTATTATATAGATATGCTGACCAATCTTTGCTTTTTTGGGTGGAATCTATGTTTGCTTGCTAGAGTAAAAAAATATTTTTTGGGTGGAATCTATTTTTTGGGTGGAATCTATGCATACACATAAGAATTTGTTGATGTTTATACTCTCTTTTTGTTAGCAGATAATGGAATATTTAATTCCTATGGCAAATGGTTGACAATGCAATATTGAATCACTCACAATTTCTTGAAGCCGAAAACTTTGGCTTATTGGTAGAATGGAGTCAAATTGAACGCTTCTAATGTAGTGTTTATTTTTTTTCTTTCAACTCTCTTTGTCTCTCACCACCAAGGTGTTCTAATTTTTCTAATTGTACATGTTGAAACATTTTAAGATTCAATTAGATTTTTCAATAGTGTTTTTATTTGTGGAATAGGTGTTCGGTTCAAATATATTTTCTATCCGCACTTATATGCTTTATATGTTGCTTTTGTAGTGATCTTCTAATTGGTATGCCTTTTAATTGATTTTTTTTGTTTGTTACATAGTGCCTTCTATCTAAAAAAACGTAAATCATATTAATTACTAACATAGATATATTAGTATGATTGCCAATGTTTCTTTTTGCATTCACTTCACTCACACATTTGTAAGATCAAAGTTTGAGACACTTACAAATGACCTGGGATTTATTGGTGTTGTATATATGAGTGTAATTAACAGTAATAGATCATTTCGAGTTCTTTATATTTATTAAAGTTGGTTTGCGAAACTACACCCTTGGCATCAAGGCTTGAAGCCTTTATAGATGTTCATTTTAGGAATGGTGGTGGTGGTAACATGTTTATGATTATATTGCGATTTTGAGTTAGAGGGTTGGGAGGTTAAAAACAGGTGTTCAAATTTAATGTTTGATTTTTTTCAGTTGTACCGTGCCTTCAGGCATGAGTTATTCTTAGTCTATATAATAAAATACAATACAATTCAAATTTCAAAAGATAAACAAAATAAATTATGTTATTCACGGTTGATATCGCTTTAAATTTTATTTTAAAGATAATATTAACCTTCCAAATTTAATATGAAAAATAGGTCCTTAAAAGTACATTTGAAATGACTTTTTAAAAGTACTTTTAAGACTTACAACTTTTCATAAATATTTTTTAAAAAAATAGTGTTTGGAATTGCACCACCACCCACATCACCATTACCACCATCACCGTCACTCCACCACCACAACTACCCCCCCAACCACCACCACCACCACCACCATCAAGGCTTTTGTATGAAAAAATATTTTTCTTTTCCATTGGAACATGCTTTGAAAAAATATTTTTCTTTTCCATTGGAACATGCTTTGGGTAGAACATATCTTGGCAGACTGTGAGAAATAGACAATGGTGTTTTAATGGTTTGGATATGATTGTGTCTTTTATTTATTTTATTCTCCCTCTTCTCCATCTGGTCTTCACAGCAACACGCAGACTTGAAAATGCCTTCCCCAATTTTAGCCTTTGTTCTTGGCACTTGGAAGAAATTATTCCTTTAAAACTAAGTTAACACTTTTATTATCAGAAATATGTAAGAGTATCTTATATTCATGTTTGTGTTGTGTGGTACCAGGTGCATAATTGGTTGGTTTTTTGTTTTAATATTTCATGGTGTGGTTATTTACTGGCTAGCTATGTTAGGGCGTTGTTTTGCTTAAATTAATTTTTGTTTGGAACCAAAAGTTTTTTGTAATCTCCTTTTTCTTTCATTCCACTCTCTGATAAAATTAATTAAAATTCGCTTTCTTTATGGTGGGGGTGGTGAAAAGCAAACTCGGTGCAGTCTGTTCTGTATTTTGTGTTTCTTGGATTTTTTATAATTCATATTCTTCCTGCATTCTTTTCCTTTGTTTTTTTATTGATTAAGCAAGATTGAAATATCTTGCACATTCAATGAAATATCTTGATTAAGTACTATACGATTAGAATTTTCACTTTTAAGTCTTGATTTTAATTTCACTTTCAGTGATGTTATCCCGATAACACTTTTGGAACCTACAGATTTCGAACGCTTTTGACTGTTCAATTATGTTTTTTTGGATTAAGATTTTTGGTTGATTAAAATGTTTAGAATATAGTCCATTGCCTTTGTTCTAGAGTGTATTGTGTTTTCAATATTGCAAAATGCATTTTTCCTAGCCCATTAAAGTAATAAAAGAAAAGTGTTGGTCATTCATATAATATGTTGGGGTGATTTACACATCCCTGGAATTACTTATATTTTTCATTATCTAACAATTGAATTAGTCCCCCATTTGCATGGGTCATATCTTCCCACATTGAGATACTATATAAATTTGTTGTTGTCTATTATTTAGTAACCAACTGAGATACTATATAAATTTGTGGGTCTAGAATCTTTGCATGAATGATCATTCGTTACCTTTGCATTAATAATTCAAAAGTTATTTGTTCTTAAAAGAAGTTAATTCGTGGCACAATGATGTTGCTGTGACAACTTTTGGTTGTCTTTGAGAACAGTGAAATTATTTTTGGATATACTTTGTTGGTGGTTTAAGGAGTTACACAAATGTTGGGCTTTTTACAATATAATTTTTTAATTATGCTGTTTATGATGAGTTAATTTTTTATACTTGGTTAATGGTGGTTTAAAGTACTCATTATGTTTTTAAATTTTGAATGGCTTTGTGGCATTTGAACTACTCATGTGACTTACTTAGTTGTCACATGACTGCTTATGAAAGTAGACTGCTTATGATTTAACTACAATAATATTATTGTGCAAATGCTGAAAATAGGATATTGAATGCTATTGAAAATGCCAAAATTTGAAAATGCTATTATGGATGACAATCTATGATTTTATGTGTATAAAAATGTTTATGAAGCTGGTAAATGATTCGGTAAACAGTTCTATTAAGGCAACACTGTTATATAATTGTGAGTTCGGTGAAAAGTTTGATCTGTTGAAGCGACAATAGCTTAACAACATACTGCAACATTTTTTCTTACATTATATGCATTGTTTTTTTTTTTAATTAAAGGAGGAAAAAATGTCAAATTCATCTACGAAAGCCAAATCTAAGGGGAAAGAAAAAGCTACAGTTTGTCAACTGGTATGACTTTTCATTCTATTTTTTCTCTATGGTTTTATGTGCATAAAGATGTTTATGATTTTTTTAAAAAAAATTGTTAGCTTTAGATTGGTGCAAATAGTTTGTGTTCGTACTTCACTTGGTATATATTTTTTTCTTCATTTTTTTGTGTTTTCAGATAGTTAAGTTTATTTTTACATTCATATATATTTGGATGCTATGATGCCCAAAACCCGTTCGATGATATTCCTAATAGAAATGAGAAAGTGGTTGTAAAGTTGTGTTAATCTATAACTATAGTTGAGGCTAACTTCATTCGTTCTAATGTTGTATTAGTTGAATTAGTTTGGACATGATTTTCTATGTTGTCAATTGAGCATTATGGAAAAAACTCTCTGCAGTGGGTTTTACTTTATTATGGTGCATGAAAAAACATATGTAGAGGAGATGCAGATTCTTCAACTCTGTGTATCCCTGCATTCTTTGTCTATTTAAAGGCAGTGTGGTTCTTCCATTTATGCCAAAATTTGAAAATGCTATTATGGATGACGATCTATGATTTTATGTGTATAAAAATGTTTATGAAGCTGGTAAATGATTGGGTAAACAGTTCTATTAAGGCAACACTGTTATATAATTGTGAGTTCGGTGAAAAGTTTGATCTGTTGAAGCGACAATAGCTTAACAACATACTGCAACATTTTTTCTTACATTATATGCATTGTTTTTTTTTTTTTTTATTAAAGGAGGAAAAAATGTCAAATTCATCTACGAAAGCCAAATCTAAGGGGAAAGAAAAAGCTACAGTTTGTCAACTGGTATGACTTTTCATTCTATTTTTTCTCTATGGTTTTATGTGCATAAAGATGTTTATGATTTTTTTTTAAAAAAATTGTTAGCTTTAGATTGGTGCAAATAGTTTGTGTTCGTACTTCACTTGGTATATATTTTTTTCTTCATTTTTTTGTGTTTTCAGATAGTTAAGTTTATTTTTACATTCATATATATTTGGATGCTATGATGCCCAAAACCCGTTCGATGATATTCCTAATAGAAATGAGAAAGTGGTTGTAAAGTTGTGTTAATCTATAACTATAGTTGAGGCTAACTTCATTCGTTCTAATGTTGTATTAGTTGAATTAGTTTGGACATGATTTTCTATGTTGTCAATTGAGCATTATGGAAAAAACTCTCTGCAGTGGGTTTTGCTTTATTATGGTGCATGAAAAAACATATGTAGAGGAGATGCAGATTCTTCAACTCTGTGTATCCCTGCATTCTTTGTCTATTTAAAGGCAGTGTGGTTCTTCCATTTATGCCAAAATTTGAAAATGCTATTATGGATGACGATCTATGATTTTATGTGTATAAAAATGTTTATGAAGCTGGTAAATGATTGGGTAAACAGTTCTATTAAGGCAACACTGTTATATAATTGTGAGTTCGGTGAAAAGTTTGATCTGTTGAAGCGACAATAGCTTAACAACATACTGCAACATTTTTTCTTACATTATATGCATTGTTTTTTTTTTTTTTATTAAAGGAGGAAAAAATGTCAAATTCATCTACGAAAGCCAAATCTAAGGGGAAAGAAAAAGCTACAGTTTGTCAACTGGTATGACTTTTCATTCTATTTTTTCTCTATGGTTTTATGTGCATAAAGATGTTTATGATTTTTTTTTAAAAAAATTGTTAGCTTTAGATTGGTGCAAATAGTTTGTGTTCGTACTTCACTTGGTATATATTTTTTTCTTCATTTTTTTGTGTTTTCAGATAGTTAAGTTTATTTTTACATTCATATATATTTGGATGCTATGATGCCCAAAACCCGTTCGATGATATTCCTAATAGAAATGAGAAAGTGGTTGTAAAGTTGTGTTAATCTATAACTATAGTTGAGGCTAACTTCATTCGTTCTAATGTTGTATTAGTTGAATTAGTTTGGACATGATTTTCTATGTTGTCAATTGAGCATTATGGAAAAAACTCTCTGCAGTGGGTTTTGCTTTATTATGGTGCATGAAAAAACATATGTAGAGGAGATGCAGATTCTTCAACTCTGTGTATCCCTGCATTCTTTGTCTATTTAAAGGCAGTGTGGTTCTTCCATTTATGCCAAAATTTGAAAATGCTATTATGGATGACGATCTATGATTTTATGTGTATAAAAATGTTTATGAAGCTGGTAAATGATTGGGTAAACAGTTCTATTAAGGCAACACTGTTATATAATTGTGAGTTCGGTGAAAAGTTTGATCTGTTGAAGCGACAATAGCTTAACAACATACTGCAACATTTTTTCTTACATTATATGCATTGTTTTTTTTTTTTTATTAAAGGAGGAAAAAATGTCAAATTCATCTACGAAAGCCAAATCTAAGGGGAAAGAAAAAGCTACAGTTTGTCAACTGGTATGACTTTTCATTCTATTTTTTCTCTATGGTTTTATGTGCATAAAGATGTTTATGATTTTTTTTTAAAAAAATTGTTAGCTTTAGATTGGTGCAAATAGTTTGTGTTCGTACTTCACTTGGTATATATTTTTTTCTTCATTTTTTTGTGTTTTCAGATAGTTAAGTTTATTTTTACATTCATATATATTTGGATGCTATGATGCCCAAAACCCGTTCGATGATATTCCTAATAGAAATGAGAAAGTGGTTGTAAAGTTGTGTTAATCTATAACTATAGTTGAGGCTAACTTCATTCGTTCTAATGTTGTATTAGTTGAATTAGTTTGGACATGATTTTCTATGTTGTCAATTGAGCATTATGGAAAAAACTCTCTGCAGTGGGTTTTGCTTTATTATGGTGCATGAAAAAACATATGTAGAGGAGATGCAGATTCTTCAACTCTGTGTATCCCTGCATTCTTTGTCTATTTAAAGGCAGTGTGGTTCTTCCATTTATGCCAAAATTTGAAAATGCTATTATGGATGACGATCTATGATTTTATGTGTATAAAAATGTTTATGAAGCTGGTAAATGATTGGGTAAACAGTTCTATTAAGGCAACACTGTTATATAATTGTGAGTTCGGTGAAAAGTTTGATCTGTTGAAGCGACAATAGCTTAACAACATACTGCAACATTTTTTCTTACATTATATGCATTGTTTTTTTTTTTTTATTAAAGGAGGAAAAAATGTCAAATTCATCTACGAAAGCCAAATCTAAGGGGAAAGAAAAAGCTACAGTTTGTCAACTGGTATGACTTTTCATTCTATTTTTTCTCTATGGTTTTATGTGCATAAAGATGTTTATGATTTTTTTTTAAAAAAATTGTTAGCTTTAGATTGGTGCAAATAGTTTGTGTTCGTACTTCACTTGGTATATATTTTTTTCTTCATTTTTTTGTGTTTTCAGATAGTTAAGTTTATTTTTACATTCATATATATTTGGATGCTATGATGCCCAAAACCCGTTCGATGATATTCCTAATAGAAATGAGAAAGTGGTTGTAAAGTTGTGTTAATCTATAACTATAGTTGAGGCTAACTTCATTCGTTCTAATGTTGTATTAGTTGAATTAGTTTGGACATGATTTTCTATGTTGTCAATTGAGCATTATGGAAAAAACTCTCTGCAGTGGGTTTTGCTTTATTATGGTGCATGAAAAAACATATGTAGAGGAGATGCAGATTCTTCAACTCTGTGTATCCCTGCATTCTTTGTCTATTTAAAGGCAGTGTGGTTCTTCCATTTATGCCAAAATTTGAAAATGCTATTATGGATGACGATCTATGATTTTATGTGTATAAAAATGTTTATGAAGCTGGTAAATGATTGGGTAAACAGTTCTATTAAGGCAACACTGTTATATAATTGTGAGTTCGGTGAAAAGTTTGATCTGTTGAAGCGACAATAGCTTAACAACATACTGCAACATTTTTTCTTACATTATATGCATTGTTTTTTTTTTTTTTATTAAAGGAGGAAAAAATGTCAAATTCATCTACGAAAGCCAAATCTAAGGGGAAAGAAAAAGCTACAGTTTGTCAACTGGTATGACTTTTCATTCTATTTTTTCTCTATGGTTTTATGTGCATAAAGATGTTTATGATTTTTTTTTTAAAAAAATTGTTAGCTTTAGATTGGTGCAAATAGTTTGTGTTCGTACTTCACTTGGTATATATTTTTTTCTTCATTTTTTGTGTTTTCAGATAGTTAAGTTTATTTTTACATTCATATATATTTGGATGCTATGATGCCCAAAACCCGTTCGATGATATTCCTAATAGAAATGAGAAAGTGGTTGTAAAGTTGTGTTAATCTATAACTATAGTTGAGGCTAACTTCATTCGTTCTAATGTTGTATTAGTTGAATTAGTTTGGACATGATTTTCTATGTTGTCAATTGAGCATTATGGAAAAAACTCTCTGCAGTGGGTTTTGCTTTATTATGGTGCATGAAAAAACATATGTAGAGGAGATGCAGATTCTTCAACTCTGTGTATCCCTGCATTCTTTGTCTATTTAAAGGCAGTGTGGTTCTTCCATTTATGCCAAAATTTGAAAATGCTATTATGGATGACGATCTATGATTTTATGTGTATAAAATGTTTATGAAGCTGGTAAATGATTGGGTAAACAGTTCTATTAAGGCAACACTGTTATATAATTGTGAGTTCGGTGAAAAGTTTGATCTGTTGAAGCGACAATAGCTTAACAACATACTGCAACATTTTTTCTTACATTATATGCATTGTTTTTTTTTTTTTATTAAAGGAGGAAAAAATGTCAAATTCATCTACGAAAGCCAAATCTAAGGGGAAAGAAAAAGCTACAGTTTGTCAACTGGTATGACTTTTCATTCTATTTTTTCTCTATGGTTTTATGTGCATAAAGATGTTTATGATTTTTTTTTTAAAAAAATTGTTAGCTTTAGATTGGTGCAAATAGTTTGTGTTCGTACTTCACTTGGTATATATTTTTTTTCTTCATTTTTTTGTGTTTTCAGATAGTTAAGTTTATTTTTACATTCATATATATTTGGATGCTATGATGCCCAAAACCCGTTCGATGATATTCCTAATAGAAATGAGAAAGTGGTTGTAAAGTTGTGTTAATCTATAACTATAGTTGAGGCTAACTTCATTCGTTCTAATGTTGTATTAGTTGAATTAGTTTGGACATGATTTTCTATGTTGTCAATTGAGCATTATGGAAAAAACTCTCTGCAGTGGGTTTTGCTTTATTATGGTGCATGAAAAAACATATGTAGAGGAGATGCAGATTCTTCAACTCTGTGTATCCCTGCATTCTTTGTCTATTTAAAGGCAGTGTGGTTCTTCCATTTATGTCGACGACAGCTTTAGTTTTTGAATGTTTGTGTTTAATTTGGAGTGTTTAAAAATTTTTTTACAAGGTGTTTAATTTGTGTTCTCACTCTATAAGGCTCTCTCTCTCTCTCTTTCACAGCACTAGCACACGCACACACACAACAACACACAAAACACACACACTGCACACAAACACACATTTAAATTGATTTTTTAATTTGGCTATTTTTATTAAAAGGTTTATAGTTATAATGAAATAGGTTTTTTTATTATGAATGTTAGGATGGAATGAATGTTGAGTTGGTTATTATTGATTAGTGTTCTTATCTAATTCATCATGGTCTTCTTATAAAATAATCAATAGAAATAATATTTAAAGTCGATGACAGCTTCAGTTTTTGAATGTTTGTGTTTAATTTGAGTGTTTTAAATTTGGCTTTTTTACAATGGGTGTTTAATTTGTGTTCTCACTCTATCTCTCTTTCACAGCAGTAACACACACACACAACACACCAAAAACACACACACACATTTCAAATTGAGTGTCTTTTAATTGGGTGTTTAATTGTTTTTAACTTTATTTTTACTATGAAATAGGTTCATAGTTATGATGAAATGATTTTTTTTATTATGAATGTTAGGATGGAAAAAACTCTTGAGTGGGTTATTATGTAGTGTTCATTTTGTGAAATTTATAGACTAATTTAGGTTGTCTTTTTTCTTAATTTTGGTTTTAGGAATTGGATGTGTATGTATTTTTGTATATGTATTATTTAATTTGAGTGTTTTAAATTTGGCTTTGTTTACAATGGGTGTTTAATTTGTGTTCTCACTCTATCTCTCTTTCACAGCAGTAACACACACACACACACACAACACCACACAAAACACACACACACATTTAAATTGAGTGTCTTTTAATTGGGTGTTTAATTTTTTTTATTTTTATTTTTACTATGAAATAGGTTTATAGTTATGATAAAATAGGTTTTTTTTATTATGAATGTTAGGATGGAATGCATATTGAGTTGGTTATTATGTAGTGTTCATTTTGTGAAATTTATAGACTAATTTAGGTTGTCTTTTTTCTTAATTTTGGTTTTAGGAATTGGATGTGTATGTATTTTTGTATATGTATTATGTTTTATGGAATGCAGGTTAATTGTATGAAATTTCATTGTAATTGATGTTAATTATACATAGCTTATGATAATTACTATGTAGCTACAACCGTTTCAACTGCACAATCATCGACCAATGGATGATGTCGTTATATTTGGCAGTGTAAGTTTATTATCTAATTAACTCTCTCTAAATATATCTTATTGATTTGTTTAATAACTTATTTATTTTAATGTATTTTTATTAATGTCGTGACAGATGGATGACGACCTAGAAAATACCGTATGATAAGTTTTTCTTACTCATCATTTTCTTACTTTTTATCTAATCTTTTTACCCGCTTATTACTATTCAATGTTTTTTTGGTCTACAGGTTCGAAGACTTCGTCATAATAATGTAGGAGTGGTAATTCGCAATGAGTATGAACTAAATTGTCTCCGTATACGTGAGGTAGTGTATTCTCACACCTATTTCTCATTCAATTTTTTTTTTTTGGCTTTTAAGTAGTATTTTTCTTACACAGAAGGAAAAAAAAATCTGATGCTTTGGCGAATGACAAATTTAAGGGGAAAGAAAAAGCAACCGCTTCTACCCAAGGAACAAAAAATCAAGATTGCCAACTGGTATCACTTTTAATCCTATTCTTTTCTCTATATTTTTACAATGGATTTGGATGTTATTGAATTTAAAAAATTTTAAGTTTCGTTTTATGTAGAACGTTTGATTTGTCAACAAGGTTTTTGTTTGTCGCATTTAATATTATTTTTTTTAATCGTGTTATTCTGTGTATACAATTGAATAACTAGGAAACTATGATTTTTTCCATCTGTCCAGTAATTAGTAAACAATGTTTTAGATGCAACTGTTTTGGGTAGATAGTTCTGTTAATGCAACACTGATACATAATAAGAGTTTAGTAAATCTTTTGATCCGTATTACTGTTTACATTGTAGCATTATGATTTGTCATGTTACCTCGCGTTGCTATATATACAAAAGTGAAAAACGATACGATATACGTTAAATCAATAAAATAATAATTATTTTTTTATGAGTTTGTGGTTAGGCACCCAAGTATAATGTTATATCACAATCAACATTGCGCAATGTGCAGGCTTGCTCCAGAAATGCGTTATATTGGGAAAGAAAATGAGTGCTCCAAACGTCAATTGGGATCAAAACATTGTGCCCCCGAAAGAGAGCGATCAAAACATTGTGCCCCCGTTCAGCCTAGATTTTTTTCCTTCTTTACCACCGAGCCGTCGTCGCCGAGCATGCCTAGAACGAGAATCAAATAAAAGGTCCCGCCTTCAACCAATGACTTTGTCTACCAAAATTTTCAATCCTGTAACAGACAGTATAGTGACAACAAATGTTTTAGAGTCATCGTCAACCACCTTGCTTCAAAATCTTAATGAAGACACTACAACAATTGTTTCACGGTGGTTGTCTGTGGCCATCATGAATCAAGAAAATCCTCCTCAAAATCTTGAAGAGGCACACCAACAAATATCTCAATGTGTTCGCCTGTGACTACCATGCTCCAAGACTTGCCTCCTCAAACCTAGACAAAAGCATAACAACAGTCTTGGAACCATTCTCCCCATGTTTCCCCAGAGGCATCGATATGACAAACATGTTCCAAAAATGCGCAATCTGAATGAAGGCACCAGGTGTTCGCTTTAAGTTTTAATTCCTATTCTCACTCTTGCTGTCTTATTCATGTTCTCATTATACAATCAAATTGTATGACATCTAAAATTTTATATGTAGTGCCTATACTGTAGAAGAAGGTGTAGCTATGGATGTGCACTTAATTCTCGAAACCATAAAATTCCAGATCGTCTTTCCTCGGCTTGATGAATCGAACATGTCCTATTGTTCTGCCTTACACTGGTTGCTAAAAATTAACAAAATCATCTATATCAAATCCTCTCTTTGGTAAATGTTGTTTACAAGGAAAGATTAGACTACCTCCACTTATTGCACCTCCTTTAATGCTTAAAGCATTGTATGACAACAATGATGAACAATC
>CAUOFW020001048.1:0-144528 GCA_963454935.2 Ilex paraguariensis | reverse complement strand
CATTCTTTATACGTACTGCATATGCTATGAATATTGGGATTGGGTTTCGAGAAGTTAGAACATGCTTTGACTGTTGACTTGCCTACGGGAGAAACAATTGGGTACTAGCCGAGTCTGCAAGGGTTGTGTGCTTCGTATTGGGGAGCACGAATTGATTGTGGATTTAATTGCTTTAGAGATGAAGGGGTATGACGTGATTTTTGGATGAACTTGTTATCCACTTTTCGTGCGGTACTGGATTGTTTCCGCAAGCGGATTACATTTCAATTGCCGGGAGGAGTAATTTTCAGTTTTGTGAATAACCGAGATTCTTTCCATCCATTTCCTACTATGGTAGTAGATTCTTAAAAGCGAAAGCGGAAGTCATTTGAGTTTCTTAGCTAGCTTGATGGGAGATAACATGGATAAACTCCATACGGATGTGGTGTTAATTGTATCGGAGTTTTCGGATGTTTTTCCTGAGGAATTACCTGGATTACCGCCACATAGGGAAATTGAGTTCAAGATCGATCTCTATCCGGGAACCGAACCATATCCATTGCTCCCTACCGATGGCACCTTTGGAGTTAAAGGAGCTAAGGAAGCAGTTGGATCAATTGTTGGCGATTGGGTTTATCCGTCTAAGCACTTCACCTTGGGGAGCCCAGTCCTCTTTGTGAAGAAAACGGATGAGACTCTACGGTTGTGCACGGATTACCGGAGGTTGAATCGGGTTACCGTGAAGAATAAGTATCCGTTGCCGAGAATTGATGACTTATTTGATCAGTTGGAGGGTTCAAAGTATTACTCCAAGATTGATCTTCGCACGGGGTATCATCAGCTGCGAATTAAGGAGGAGGATATTCCTAAGACTGCTTTCGTACCCGATATGGTCATTTCGAGTATACGGTGATGCCATTCGGATTGACTAATGCCCCCGCAGCCTTCATGGATTTGATGCACAGAGTCTTCCGGCCATACCTCGATCAATTTGTCATTGTGTTTATTGATGACATATTGATTTACTCACAGACTCAGGAGGAACATGCTCGTCATCTCTCTATTGTGCTACAAACATTGAGAGAACATAAGTTATATGCAAAGATGAGCAAGTGTGAGTTTTGGATGAAGGAAGTGAAGTTCCTTGGCCATGTTGTGTCCGAGCAAGGAGTAGCGGTTGATCCAGCAAAGATTGAGGCCGTGATGAAATGGGAACCACCGAGGAACGTGACAGAAGTACGGAGTTTCTTGGGGTTAGCCGGCTATTATCGTAGGTTTGTGGAAGGGTTCTCCAAGATTGCGATGCCGATGACTCGCCTTACAAAGAAGGGGAGAAATTTTTGTGGACTCAAGCGTGTGAACTAGCTTTTCGCACCTTGAAGGAGAAGTTGACGACTGCCCCTATCCTCATTATTCCGAGTAGTGGGGAAGGCTACGATGTCTACACCGATGCTTCACTACGAGGATTGGGATGCGTTCTAATGCAAGGAGGGAAGGTAGTGGCTTATGGCTCGAGGCAACTCAAGGTGCACGAGCAGAATTATCCCACACACGACTTGGAGCTGGCTGCAGTGGTGTTTGCTCTTAAGTTGTGGAGATGTTATTTATACGGGGAGAAATTTCAAGTGTTTTCGGACCATAAAAGCCTCAAGTATATCTTCACACAGAAAGACTTGAATCTCCGGCAGAGAAGGTGGATTGAGTACTTGGAAGATTATGAGTTCACACTCAACTACCATCCAGGGAAGGCCAATGTAGTTGCCGACGCTCTTAGCAGGAAGTCTCGGGGTGAAATCAATTCTCTTGCGGTAAATAGGTGGAAAATGATTGATGCATTGGAGGAGTACGATCTATGGGTGGATGGACCGGAGTATCAATCATATCTATTCAACCTTGTAGCTCAACCGACGCTTCGACAACGGGTTATGGAGTTGCAATGCCTGGATTCGGAACTCGATTTGATTAGAGCCCGATTGGAGAATGGGGAAGCGATGGGAGGATGGTCTTGGAAGAATGGAGAGTTGAGATATGGGGAGAAGCTATGTGTTCCCGATGATTCGTCCCTAAAGGAGGAGATACTTGGGGAGTGTCATCGCTCCAAGTTTGCTATCCACCCCGGTAGCACAAAGATGTATAGGGACATGAAGCGTCAATACTGGTGGAGGGGAATGAAGCGAGATGTAGCCAAGTATGTGGCAAAATGTGCGGTGTGCCAGCAGGTGAAGATTGAGCATCAAAGGCCAGGAGGAGTCCTACAGTCTTTGCCTATTCCAGAGTGGAAGTGGGATCACATCACCATGGACTTCGTGTCGGGTTTACCACGGACGTCGCGCAGGCATAATGCAGTGTGGGTCATTGTGGATAGACTCACCAAGTCCGCTCATTTCTTGGGTATGAAGACCACAGACTCATTAGAGACGTTGAGCAAGCTCTATATCTGTGAGATTGTTAGGTTGCACGGAGTTCCGCTCTCCATTGTGTCGGATCGTGATTCTCGGTTTGTGGCGCGATTTTGGCAAAGTCTACAACAAGCTATGGGGACAGAGTTACATTTCAGCACAGCCTTTCATCCCCAAACGGATGGCCAATCCGAGAGGGTGATACAAATCGTGGAAGACATGTTACGAGCTTGCGCGTTGGACTTCAAGGGAAGTTGGAGTGACCATTTACCGTTGGTGGAATTTGCATACAACAACAGCTATCAGACCAGTATTGGAATGGCACCCTATGAGGCCTTGTATGGAAGACCATGTAGATCCCCGACGTGTTGGTTAGAAGCGGGCGAGAGTAGTTTGTTTGGGCCAGAAATTGTTCGAGAGACTACAGAGAAAATTCAACTCATCCGGGAGAGACTACGCACAGCACAGAGTAGACAGAAAAGTTACGCGGATCAAAGACGAAGACCATTAGAATTCAAAGAGGGGGACTATGTGTTTCTCAAAGTGTCGCCCCAGAAAGGAGTATTTAGATTCGGCAAGAAGGGAAAGTTAGCGCCAAGGTATACCGGGCCATTTGAAGTGATCAAAGTGGTGGGCAAGGCGGCATATCAGTTGCGGTTACCAGCTCAGTTATCGGGAGTACACGACGTATTCCATGTGTCCATGTTGAGGAAGTGTAAATCGGATGCAACGCCGGTTGTAGACTTAGAAGATATTGAAATTCAAGATGGAGCAACCTATGAAGAACAACCAGTGAAGATTCTCGACGCCAAGGAGAAAGTGCTTCGCAACAAAGTCATCAAATTGGTGAAAGTCTTGTGGCAACACCATGGAGTGGAAGAAGCTACATGGGAACCGGAGCTAGAAATGCGAGAGAAGTACCCATATTTGTTCGCTACTTGAGGTAAGTTTCGAGGACGAAACTTTCTTTAAGGGGGGTGGATTGTAACACCCCGCATTTTCTTTTATATATGTATATAGATATATAGTAAATAATTGTTGTAAAAATGGGGATATGTGTAGTGATGTGTGTTTGAATTTGGTAGAATGAAAAAGGGATGAACAGTGCACTGGCTGTAACATCAAGCTCGATTTCGACCTTGATGCAGTCCATATCTCTCAAAACTTAAAACATGAAATTTGTAGATCTCTCTCTTAGGATTCCATATCACCTTGAATCATCTCAATCGGAACTAGGAGGAAGGAGTTATGTCCATATTACGAAGTAGTGTCTACACTGTCCAAAAATCTGTCCGGCAGACTACCTTTCGCTAATTTCATCATAACTCTTTATTGGAAAGTCCGAATTGTGCACCGTTATTTTTGTTAGAACCCTAACTCGTATATCTTTCCAACCATATAGGTTACACCTCCTAGAAATACCTGAGTCAAATCAGTTTATTCTATGAAGTTGACCAAAAATCTGCACTATGGTGCTCCTTGGATAGTAAAGGGTTGTGCTTTCTTATTAGACCTTAAAGGTGTAAAACCCCATATGTTTACATTAATATATTAATGTACTTGTTTAGTGATTCTTCTATATGTAATGACTTAAGAATAAACCATATATATATATTAAAATCGTAAGGATATCACCTATAGTAGTTCGAAGGAATAAAATAGAAATTTTAATGTTTCAAGTGTGAATTTATTTTAGTTTTGAAATAAATCATAAAAAGCAATGTTTTTAGGTTAAAATAACATTAAAAATGAATCCGGAACATCGAAAAACCTTAGGGTAGTCGTATGGATCAAATTGGAGATTTCTAGTGGCAAAACTGTAATTTTGGAAAAAAAAACTCAAAATTCAGCCTATGAACAGTGATGTCGCGGACTGCTGTGTTTAAAACACAGAAACCAGCCCATTTCCTTCCATTTTTTCTCACATCTCTCACCCCCAAACCCCTTAGCACCATTGGGGAAGATAGAGGAAAGGAGGAAAGGGAGAAAAGAGGTCATTAGAGCTTGGGTTTGTGGTTTGAAACTTTGATTCAAGGTAGGGTTTTTCTTCCATGCTTGTCCATTGAGGCTAAGGCTAATATATATATATGTTTTGACTCATACTTGTATGTATTTGCTAGGAATTCCTTGTTTCTTGGTTTTCTTGCAATTATGGCATGTCTTAAACAAAGTTAGGATTGATTACCCATGAAACTTCTTTTATAGCTTTAAAACCCTAGTTTTTGGGGAAATATGGAATTCTCTTTCTACATTTGCTCAAGCTTGGTTTTGAGAACTTTAGTGCTTTGTGTGAGTAATGAAAATGATGTGGTGGTGATCTCTTGTATTTTCCTAATTGTTTATTGAAATTGCCTCATAATGGATTTGTGGATCTTTGGAAATTTGCTTGTAAATTGGAGATTTATGGAATCCTTGGTTATGTGTGATGATTGTTGGGATGATGTGATCTTGTATGGTTGTTGGAATGAACATGGATGAGAGGTTCCTTGTAAGGATGCTCATTCCATCTCAAGAGGTTCCTTGTAAGGATGCTTGAGAAACCAAATCTTGAGGGTGAGAGGTTCCTTGTAAGGATGCTCACACCAAAAGAGGACAGTATGTGATTTTCTCAAGAGGTTCCTTGTAAGGATGCTTGAGAAACCAAATCTTGAGGGTGAGAGGTTCCTTGTAAGGATGCTCCCATTAGAGAGGACAATATGATATCATGTGTGGGAAATGATTTATATTTTGGTAATGGATGTTTATTAGCACTTAGTTGAAATTGCTCCTTTCTATTACTATTGTTACTTAAACTTGAGATTCATGCCAAAGGAAATATAATAATCGATGGTGGAATAAGCGTTCCTTTTTGTATTATGGTGTTACTATTGCATTTCCCACAAGAGCTTGTGGAGGTATGAGACTCTACAAGAACTTGTTGGAAATGGTTATGGTTGCTCATTGTGACTTGGGTTTACTGTTCATTTAAATTATTGCGAATGTTTAAACTTGAGATCTGTTTCAAATGTCACGGTTTTACTTCAAATGTTATATGATATTTTAAAAAATAAGACCGAACTGTTTTACTTGTTTTCTAAACCTTGTATGAGTATGGAAGGAATGTTGCTACAGAGCTTAGTGCTCATCCCCTACAAATAATATCTTTTCAGATTTCGTCTATGAGGAGGGGTTACAAGTAGATGAACCAGTGCATGGGGAAGCTCCCCTAGAGGGGAACGGGGGTCCTGAACTGGATGTCTAGAGTTATATTTCTTTTGTACTAGACTAGAGAGTTTATTTTGAAATCATGTAAAGTCTAGTATTTTGTTATTTCACTGCAAGTGTAATTTAATTCTTTTGGGAATATATTTGTCATACTTGGCCTATTCTTTTGGGATGGCATTGTGGATATGGCATATGATGAATGAAAGTTTATTTTATGATGGATAAATAGACCCGGTGTGGTCAATAGTTATGCATATGTGGACCCGGTGTGGTCAATTGTAATATAATTGTACAGGTTGTGTTTTGGGTAAAGCTCCCCGTACAAAGGAGACTCTGCCCAAATTTTGTTAAAATATGAATGGTTGATGAATGAACTTTCGTCGTGATGAATTTACGTAATGCTCTCATGGGGTGAATGGTTTTTAGAATGTAATGTCATCCAAGGGGGTTTTTGGGGCGTTACAATTGGGTTATTTGAAGTAGGGTACATGAACCCTCTTTTTTGATACTGCTCTATAAAAGGACATATTTTCTGTTAAAGCATAAGCTATCAAATATTTTTTTTATGTACTAAATGCCATGTATTGATGTGTCTTTTTTTGGAAAAAAGATGTAGCAGAATACGTTAACAAATCATTCTATAAAGAAGAAAACAAAATGTAACATTAAGTAGGGCCGGATTCCTTGTCATATATCAATTGCTATAATTTAGCAAGGGCCTTATGTTTTTGGAAACAATGCTTGTGTCTTCGATTCATATTACTGTTGATCATTTCTAATTTGTGATAGTGAAGTCCATACTATGCTGATTGCAATGATTCCTGTAGTAATGATTCTTTTGCATAAGTTCTTCACCCTGGAAACATTTTTGGCATGCATCGGATGTTCACAATGTATAGACTGTTTACATTCCAGTATTCCCTATCTTCATCGCATTGCCAATAACTTTCATGACACCTAAGCTTAACTATATTGTTCAAAAACAAACTTCAAACGAACATCAACATTGTAAAACTCCTTTGATGTTGCTTAAAATTCATAAAGCCATGTTTAAAATATGTGTACGTAGCTCTAGATTAGTTGAAGTTAACCACAATGCTTCAATTCATTGTTGTCACATGTCCCTTAAACTTCTAATTTACTTTCTTGGAACCTTAGACTTGTACTCTTGTCAATTGTGAAATGATGTTCTAAACTAAGAACCCTAAGAAGAAAGGGTGGAGGGAAAACCTAACTCTAATCCCCACTATAGATTTGGTACTAAAGGGCATCTCATCGATCGAACTTGAGGTGATTGATTAAACCAAAATAGTGCATATTTATCAAACCATTTATGGGTTAATTGTCACGAGTATAGACTTAATTGTATGAGATTAATTATGTATTTGATTCTATCATGATTTAATTGGTGTTTGACTATTTTGCATTTAAAATGAATAAGTAAGGAAGAAGGCAAACATGGGAGTGGATGACACAAAGGAAGGGAGAGTATTGAAGAAAAGAACTCTAAAGACCACGTCTGAACGACATATGACCAAGTCTAGACATGGGGGTTTGCTTCAAAGAAAAACTTGCAAGGCCTCTTAGTTTCTCACGTCTAGATAACACCTTGTTCATGCCTGGACGTGTGTGAACTTAAAATTCATGTTCAGATGTCACTTTACCCACGTCTGAACGCGTGTCCTCATTCCCAGCCAATCAGAGAGCTCGATGACACGAGGCTTGGGTCATCTTCCCCAATTTGTGAAGTACTCTCTATACTTTTTACTCTTTGGGTAATTTTTCTAGATTTGAAACTATAACGCCCCAAAAATCACCCTGGAAGGCATTACCTTCTAAAACCATTCATACCATGGGAACAACTAATAAAATCCATAAATAACCGGGGGTCCTTAATTTAATAAAATTCGGGCAGAGTCTCATTTGTTCTGGGAGCTCTACCCAAAACACAACTTGTGCAATTATACTACATTGACCACATCGGATCCATTTATACCTAAAATATTTACAACATTATCCAAAAGAATAAGCCTAAACTAGGCTACTACATCAAAAGAATTACATTTGAACTTAGCAGCGGAATAAATAAAATACTAGATTTTACATGATTGTACATAATCGTTCCTAATCTAGCACAAAAATAAACGACATCTCTAGATGTCCCACTCAGGATCCAAATACCCCTCTAATGAAACTTCTCCATGGCCTGGCTCGTTAGCACCGAGCTCTTCTTCTGGCTTCATAATCTATAAAATGTTTAACTGTAGGGGGTGAGCACGAAGCTCTGTAGGAAAAATCCTCCCAAACTTGAACAAAGTTTAGAAAATAGATAAAAATCGGTCGGTCTCATTTCGTAAATAACATATATCAATTTTGAAGGAAAAATAGGACATTTTAAATAGATCCCAAATTTAAGCCGTAACAATAATCAAGTACAAGAGTAAAGTCAATCCCACCATAAATAACCATTTCAAAGAGTAATTATTCCCATAACAATTTTCAAGATAATCATATCCAAACGATAACGCAATAAACAATAACCACAATATATCTCTAGTCTGATGTAAGATAATCGCATGAATAAACACATAGAGAATATCCTGGTCCACACACACACAATTCCTCGCAAGGATATCAACTTCGGGAAGGGTGTCTACCAATGCATTGTCTCTTACCAATGCATCGGCAATAACAAATCCGACCCAGGCAAAGTATATTAATCCTCTAACATGGCACCCGTGAGCTAATAGTGGTTTGGTCCTCACAAGGCACCAACCTCACTACGAGTGGTAGAAAAAGTTCAAACCCGCACGAAGTAAGAACCACACATATCTACCCACTGTACGATACCCGGTCAACGGTCACCCATGGTCATTCAAACACCTCTATGAGATACAATCACCAACAATTTCTCAACAAAAGTTCATAATTTTCAAAACCCCAAATTCTATAGGTATTTCTCAAATCACATTAAATCTCAAAAATCCCTAATTTTCTCCCGTATGATTCCAATAGAACAATTTAAGAAAAATATGCAAGAGATCATCTAACATATATTTTTATTTTTCAAAAAAGCACTAGGGTTTTGAAATCAAGAAATAAGGAATATCAAGAAGAAAAATCTCTATTTCTTAAAAGAAACAAGGGTTTGAGATTTCAAGGATTTCATGGCTATCAAACCATAACTTCATTCCAAACATGATCATATTTGCAAGAGTATCAAGAAATAATGATTTCATAACATATATCTAAGATTTAGAAGCAACATATACATAGATATAAACCCTAGCCTCAATGTAGGAGAATGAGAAGAAATTTCTACCTTGAATCAAAGTTCCAAACCAAAACTCAAGCTTTAGAGCCTTTCTTCTTCCCTTTTTTTTTCCCTTTTTCTTCTCCTATGGTTCTAAAAGGTTTGGGGTGAGAGATGTGGAAAAAAAATGGAAGAAAATGGCTGAAATCTGTGTTTTAAACACAGCAGTCCGCGACAGTTACTTTTCATAGGCTGATTTTTGGGTTTTCTCTAAAATTACGATTTTGCCACTAAAAATCTTCAATTTGATCCGTATGACTACCTTAAATTTTTTCGACGTTCCGGATTCATTTTTAATGTTATTTTAACCTAAAAACATTTATTTGTATGATTTATTTCAAAACTAAAATAAATTTACACTCGAAACATTAAAATTACTATTTTATTTCTCCTTAGTATTTATTCTTATGGTTTCAATATATATGGTTTATTTTTACGTCATTACATATATAAGAATCACTAAAAAAGTACATTACTATATTAATATAAATATGTGAGGGTTTACACCTTCCAAGTCTAAGAATGCACAACACTTTACTATCCAAGGAACACCATAGTGCAGATTTTTTTATCAACTTCGGAGAATAAACTGATTTGACTCAGGTCGTTCTAGTATGTGTGACCTATATGGTTGGAAATATATACGAGTTAGGGTTCTAAAAAAACTAACGGTGCACAATTTGGACTTTCCAACAAAGAGTTATGATCAAATTGGTGAAAGGTAGTCTGTCACACTGCTTGGTTCTTCTATACTTGTTTGGAGTCTAAATATATTTATTATTCTTATATTTTGATTTAGGATGTAAATAGAGACGTTAAATGCAAAACGAATTTAATTGGACGATTGTTGATAGTTTAAAAATGTGGGGGTTTACAATCCACCCCCCTAAAAGAAAGTTTCGTCCTCGAAATTTAATCATCGAGTTAGTCAATCTAATTCTAATTGAACACAAGTTCTCAATGCATATTAATCCCTTAAGCATGAAATCCAAGATCATAATAGAACATCATATTCTATATTTTAAATCCATCCTTTCAACTTGTACCGTTACTACAATTAATGAAGTCCCCAAGTTTACCTTCATTCAATACTTTTGATTATTCTTTATACTCAATAATTTTATGTGATTGTCTAAACTAATACCATGTCATGCCTAATTGCTAGATCTTCAACTTATTTCCTATTCATCAGATATCACTTCTCTTTTGAATGTACCAATCATTTTTAAAAATCTCATGTTTATTTGTTTTTTCTTTTTTTTTACATGTAGCTTATCCATAAGCATTTCGCAACAATCAAATTCAATTTCACTAATGGGATTACTCATCATTCCTATACCCAAATTAAGTTATAATCCAAAACTTAGTAATGTCATTATGATAAGATCTACAACGATTCCTTAAATAGATGTATCATTCTTAATGACTTTGTTTCTCACTAGACTAGAGAAATTCACAATATTTGAAATCTAACAATAATTTCAATTCATAGCCACACACTTGTCCTTCAATTATAGTTTCTAAAATGTGTACACTAACGATTCATCTAATCCATTTAGATGGAATTTTAGTAATTAACTAACTATAATACTTAGGCTAAGGGTCAAGTTATATCTCAATTTCTAACACTGAGCTAGAATCAATAAACCATGTAATCAATTCTTGGAGGTTTTCATTAACATCACAACTCTTTTCATGATACCTATACTGTCGAATTCCTAGGATATAGTCTAGTACAATATATATCTTGTAATATACTAAATGTGAAGATAAACTGTCAAGGATCCCAAAATATTTCTCAATTCTCTATCACCAGATTTCTTATGATATAATCAAAACTAGAACAAGACTCTCAATGATTCACTTAATGTTCTTCAATTTAATTATATTAGTCATCATAGCCTTAGCAATTATTCATAATCCCATGATAATAACGATCTGCTAATTAGTAGGATAACCATAGTCATCTATCCCAAAAATTACATAAAGTTTCTACACTCATGATGAAAGTCAATCTTCACAGGTATCATCATTGATTCCTCAAATTACATCCTTCCAATTATCACCATTAACTATTTATTTTGAATCTTCAATACTTATATTAACAATCCTCAAGTATAACTAATCATACCTATCTTAACAAAGTACTAAAAGAGACAAGAAAAAGAACTTCATATTCCCCCAACACAACTCCAATAACATTAAAAGATTTTACGGAACAATATAGGTTCATATCAAATTTTAGATATTATTCTTTATTTTAATACTTGTCTGCTATATATAACCTCAAGCTTTTAAACCTCTATAATATTTAATCATACAATATATAGGGTCAAATGTAACTACTATAATTTAGTCAGGCCTCCTAGATTTCCTTTCTATATGTCTATGAGTTCGTTTCCATAACTCGACCTCAAATTTCCAATCAAAATTTGTAAATGCAAATAAACTATTAACTCCACTCTCAACCAAGAGATTTTTTTGTTTATTGTTAATACTATAAAGAGTATAAGTGTAGTGAACTAAGCCCACCGCGAAATAAGATTACCTAAGTGTATCTTCCTCAATGAGTATCCTACTTAAGACCCTTCTAATCCATTAATACTTTCAAAATAATTTCAATCAATACTCCGTAATATTTTCAAACTAATATTAGGAACCTCAAGTAGGTGGTTATGAAACAAACCTCCTATAAATTTAAGATCTATAACCATAATTCCCATCATTATTACAAAAAATAGGCTCCCGTTTGAGGTTACTTCACTATATTCCTTCAATTGATTGTATTTGAGAATTATACTACCTCATACCCATCTCCAATGCAGATAATGTCACTTGCATAAAGATCCATACCTAACATCATTCATTAACTAAAACCAAATTACCATCCGTCTCCTAGAATCATCTATAACGACATGATATAAAACTAGTATATCCATCAAAATTTTCTTTAATTCCTCTAAGCTAACTAATCCCTGAATTTGAACAAATAATTAATCCCTAAGTTAACTAAGAAACAATTCACACATATCTTATAAACATATAACTTCAAACAAATAAAAACCTAAAGTTTCTTCACCCTAAACTAATATTCCAGTGATAGTCCACAACCTACAGCTCCCATGTAAGACTTAATTCCTAAGCTCCGACGCCAAACTTGTAACGCCCCAAAAACCACCCTAGAAGGCATTAACTTCTAAAACCATTCATACCATGGGAACAACTAATAAAATCCATAAATAATCGGGGGTCCTTAATTTAATAAAATTCGGGCAGAGTCTCCTTTGTTCGGGGAGCTCTACCCAAAACACAACATGTGCAATTATACTATATTGACCACATCGGGTCCATTTATTCCTAAAATATTTACAACATTATCCAAAAGAATAAGCCTAAACCAGGCTACTACATCAAAAGAATTACATTTGAACTTAGCAACGGAATAAATAAAATATTAGACTTTACATGATTGTAAATAATCGTTCCTAATCTACCACAAAAATAAACGACATCTCTAGATGTCCCACTCGGGATCCAAATACCCCTCTAATGAAGCTTCTTCATGGCCTGGCTCGTTAGCATCGAGCTCTTCTTCTGGCTCATAATCTATAAAATGTTTAACTGTAGGGGGTGAGCACGAAGCTCTGCAGGAAAAATCTTCTCAAACTCGAACAAGGTTTAGAAAACAGATAAAAATCGATCGGTCTCATTTCGTAAATAACATATATCAATTTTGAAGAAAAAACAGGACATTTTAAATAGATCCCAAGTTTAAGCCATAACAATAATCAAGTACAAGAGTAAAGTCAATCCCACAATAAATAACCATTTCAAAGAGTAATTATTCTCATAACAATTTCTAAGATAATCATATCCAAAAGATAACACAATAAACAATAACCACAATGTATCTCAAGTCTGATGTAAGATAATCGCATGAATAAACACATAGAGAATATCCTAGCCCACACTCACACAATTCCTCGCAAGGATATCAACTTCGGGAATGACGCCTACCGATGCATTGTCCCATACCAATGCATCGGCAATAACGAATCCGACCCAGGCATAGTATACTAATCCTCTAACACGGCACCCGTGAGCTAATAGTGGTTTGGTCCTCGCAAGCCACTAACCCCACTACGAGTGGTAGAAAAAGTTCAAACCCGCACAGAATAAGAATCACACACATCTACCCACTCTACGATACCCGGTCAATGGCCACCCATGGTCATTCAAACACCTCTATGAAATACAATCACCAACAATTTCTTAACAAAAGTTCATAATTTTCAAAACCCCCAAATTTCATATTAAATCTCAAAAATTCCTAATTTTCTCCCGTATGATTCCAATAGAACAATTTAAGAAAAATATGCAAGAGATCATCAAACATATATTTTTATTGTTTCAAACAAAGCACTAGGGTTTTGAAATCAAGAAATAAGGAATATCAAGAAGAAAAATCTCTATTTCTTAAAAGAAACAAGGGTTTTGAGATTTCAAGGATTTCATGGCTATCAAACCATAACTTCATTCCAAACATGATAATATTTGCAAGAGTATCAAGAAATAATGATTTCATAACATATATCTAAGATTTAGAAGCAACATATACATAGATATAAACCCTAGCCTCAATGTAGGAGAATGAGAAGAAATTCCTACCTTGAATCAAAGTTCCAAACCAAAACCCAAGCTTTAGAGCCTTTCTTCTTTCCTTTTCTTTTTCCCTTTTTCTTCTCCTATGGTTCTAAGAGGTTTGGGGTGAGAGATGTCGGAAAAAAAAAATGGAAGAAAAGGGCTAAAATCTGTGTTTTAAACACAGCAGTCCGCGACAGTTACTGTTCACAGGCTGATTTTTGGGTTTTCTCCAAAATTATGATTTTGCCACTAAAAATCTCCAATTTGATCCATATGACTACCTTAAGATTTTTCGACATTTCGGATTTATTTTTAATGTTATTTTAACCTAAAAATATTTATTTGTATGATTTATTTCAAAACTAAAATAAATTTACACTCGAAACATTAAAATTACTATTTTATTCCTCCTTAGTATTTATTCTTATGGTTTCAATATATGTGGTTTATTTTTACGTCATTACATATATAAGAATCACTAAAAAAGTACATTAATATATTAATATAAACATGTGAGGGTTTACACCTTCCAAGTCTAAGAAGAATGCACAACACTTTACTATCCAAGGAACACCACAGTGCAGATTTTTTTATCAACTTCGGAGAATAAACTGATTTGATTCAGGTAGTTCTAGTATGTGTGACCTATATGGTTAGAAAGATATACGAGTTAGGGTTCTAACAAAAATAACGGTGCACAATGTGGACTTTCCAACAAAGAGTTATGATCAAATTGGTGAAAGGTAGTCTGTCGGACTGCTTGGTTCTTCTATACTTGTTTGGAGCCTAAATATACTTATTATTCTTGTATTTTGATTTAGGATGTAAATAGAGACGTTAAATGCAAAACGAAAATAATTGGACGATTTTTTATAGTTTAGAAGTGTGAGGGTTTACAGAAACCTTTCTATTATTTTCTTCTTTAATCTTTCTTTAATTTGGTATTTTTGCCCCAATTAATGGCTGGCTAAACTTCTTAACTAAGACTAGCAGAAAATTCAATATACATTTGGGTATGCAATTAATTTATAAGCTTTAATTGAAGTTTTTCTTTAATTGTTCAATTCATTTTATTTAGCACAACTTTCTCTCTATTGATTTATTATGCTAAATGTGATGGAAACTTAAGATTCCCTATGAGTAGCATAGCTAGATGTACATTCTTGGGTTGAATTATTAATGAATTTATCTAATTGGTTGATTTATATGAATTGAGATATTTGATTGGTTAATTGCTTGATTTATTATTGACTCTGTTAAATGCATGTAATTAAAAACTAGATGTTTAGATTCATTTAGATTAGCTTATTGATTATATCTTGTAGAATTTCCTCATTAATCATTGATAAATTCTCCAATTGAGTTCACTCCCTAGTTGTTTCTCAATTGAGATTGGAAATTATGATTAATTTACCACCCAATTGTTATTGAAGAAGTATCCAATGCCTTAATATTTTTTACAAATCATTTTCTCAAGCTATTTAAGTTTTTTTGTTTTAAGATTCAACTACAAAATCAATCTCTCTCCAACACAAGACATATTTTCTTTTATTAAATCTTTTTTTTCACTCTAAAATCCCCCTCTCCCTATGGTTTGACCTTGGACTCTACCAAGACATTACTACTTGCTTGACACCTAAACTTAGGATTACAACTTTTGAAGCGAAGCAAGTGTTTGGAGCTGTTGCCAGAGAGAAGGTGCGATTGAGGAGTAATCGATCATCATTCAAGGTTTGCTCAATTTTTGCATAAGTGGAGATTAGGTAAACTTTTTCCCCGTTTACATACTTGTCAATTAATTTTCTTGCATATTATTTTATTTTGCTACTTGTGTTGGGTATTTTTTCATGAACTTTTGGCATAGAGAGATTGGTGAAAAGTTGATTAAGGAGGATTTTGACATACTATTTGGAGATTTTTTTGACACACCTTCTTGAGCACATACACATTCTAGGATGATACAAAATCACTCAATAGGTCAAAAGCCTTTACTACCACCACAACCACAATTAGCTCAAAACCTAGCGTTATCTCAAAACCCACACGGGGTTCCTAATCCTTTCATGCCACAAGCGGATTCACCAAGGGATGATAAAGGGAGTAATCATAGTGGCAATGAGGATTATGAGGAAGTGAACAATGAGCGTGCTAATGAGAATGTCAATAATGCTAGAACATTGAGAGATTATTTGAATCCCGCCTATCCAACTATACCTTCGTCAATTATTTTTCCCATGCCAACTCATCATGTTGTCTTTAAACCGGGCATGATTGCATTGTTGCCTAAATTCGATGGTTTAGCTTCTAAAAATCTCCACCTTCATATCCATGATTTTGAGAAGCTTTGCACCACATTCTAAGACTTGACAACCGCGAAGGGTATAATCTGTTATAAGCTGTTTTGTTTCTCTCTAAAGGATAAGGCTAGAACATGGTTAAACTCCCTTAGGCCAAGGTCTACTGGAACATGGCAAAAATTTAAGAAGAGTTCCTTAAATTTTTTTTTTTTAAACTTTGAAAGGACCAATAATGAATTTTTCTCGAAGAAACAATGAAATATTTTACCAATGTTGGGAGAGATTCAAGGAACTACTTGCATCATGCCCTCATCATGGATATGAAAGTAGACGGATTATAAGTTTTTTCTACAAGGCTTTGTCTTCCCAAATGAATCAATTTGGGGAAATGATGTGTAAAGAACCAGAAGAGGCTTTTGATTACTTTGATTCCTTAGACGAGAGTACTCAAGCTTGAGAGATTCAATCCCCCGATTCTAAGTCTAAGACCTCAAATGCACCATTAGGAGGGGGAAGTATCAATTGAAGGAGGAGGATTATTTGAATGCAATGGTTGCAATTTTTGCTAGGAAAATTGAGGTCATGAAGATGAAAAAGGTGAATGAGGTTCAAACCATGTCCCAAGAGGAGTTATGTTCAATTTACGAGATCAAAGAACATTCAACTAGTGCCCTATGATCCCCGCTTGGAAGGAGGTGTTAAATGATCAAGCCAATGTAGTGAATGCCTTTACCAAGCCCTATAACAATCCCTACTCAAACATTTACAATCTGAGGTGGAAGAAACACCCTAATTTTAGTTGGAGGAATGGTAATGCCACATAACAACCTCTTTCTCAACCATCTCCTCAAGGGCCATCCAATTTTGTTCCTTATACTCCACTACCCAAGAAGACTTTAGAGGATACATGCAATAATTCATTTCTAACCAAGCCACAATTAATTACTTAAACAATCCAAACCCATGGCCAATTGATGCGAAATTTCACTCAATAACAAGCCAAAAATGATATCCTAAATACATTTACCAAGTTGACCACAGCCCCATGCCACCAAGAAAAGGGAAAATTTTTAGTACAACCTCAACCAAATCCACAAGGTCGACTTCAAGTGGGAGTTTCTTCTTGTACACCGGAAATAACCCAAGAACAAGTTCAAGCTGTCACTACTCTTAGGAGTGGGAAAGTGGTTGATAAAAACATTTCCACAAAGACTCAATATCTTAAAGAGAGTGAGAAATAAACTAGGGAGGATGATAGTTTTGATCATGTTGAGCCTGTAGTTGGAGATGTGTCTAGTGAGTCACCAAAGTGTTCTATACCTGCACTTTTTCCTCAAAGGTTAGTTTCACCACCAAAGACCAATATGAATTCAGAAATTTTGGAGGTTTTCAAACAAGTCAAGATTAACATTCCATTGCTAGATGCCATCAAGCAAATATCATCATATTCCAAATTCTTGAAAGACTTATGTATCATCAAGAGGAAGTTAAATGTTCAAAAGAAATCCTAAACAAGTGTCTTCCATCATCCAACATAATACTTTTCCAAAATACAAAGATCCAAATTGTCCCACCATTACATGTGTCATAGGGAAATGCAAAATTGAACAAACATTACTTGAATCAAGTGCCAGTGTAAATTTGCTTTCCTATTCAGTTTATCAACAATTGGTACGTGGGGAGTTAAAACCGTACATCCGTCACACTTCAATTGGCAGATAGGTCAATGAAGGTTCCAAGGGGTATGGTAGATGATGTTTGGTACAAGTTGAAATGTTTCTACTTTCAGTTTACTTTATTATTCTAGACACTCAACCCATTGTGAACACAAATGCACAAATTCCCATCATTTTAGGTCATTCATTTCTTGCTACATCTAATGCTTTGATTAATTGCCTAAATGGAGTGATGAAATTGCCTTTTGGAAATATGATAAATATGACATTCGTTGAATATCTTTAGTATGTGTAAGCAAATGAGTGATATGAGTGATGACTTACATGAGGTTAACTAAATTGATTCAATTATACACGATCAATTTATTGGTTCTTCTTTGTTAGATCCTATTGAAGCATGTTTAGTTGACAAGGCTAAATCCTTTCTAGAATTTGATAAGGATAATGATTAGGCTAGTGAACTTACTAACTTTTTAAAATTTTCAAAGGTTTTTGAGACCAGAGAATGGAAATCCAAGTTTAAAGAACTTTTACCGGAGACCACCATTCCAATCCCTTCAAGCATTCAAAAAACCAAGTTTGAATTGAAGCCCTTGCCAAATGGACTTGAGGTATGCTTTCCTTGGAGCAAATAATAACTTTCCAATAATCATTTTAATACCGTCACCAGAAAATACCTTGCTAATGGAATTGAAGTATGTGCATTGACTACAGGAAGCTTAACACCATCATTAGAATATACCATTTTCCTCTTCCATTCTTGGATCAAATTCTTTAAATAGTCACATCACATCTTTACTATTGTTTTCTTGATGGTGAATCCGTATATAACCAAATAGAAATTGCTCTCGAGGATTAAGAAAAAATCACATTTACATGTCCCTTTGTCATATTTTCCTATAGGAGAATACTCTTTGGCTTATGCAATGCACCCACAACCTTTCAATGGTACATGCTAAGTATCTTTAGTGACATGATAGAACAATTTCTTGATGTGTTTATGGATGATTTTACTGTCTTTGGGGATTCATTTGATAATTGTTAGACTAATCTTGAGCATGTGTTGATTAGCCGTGAAGAGAAAACCTTATGCTTAATTGGGAGAAATGTCATTTCATGATACAAAAAGGTATTGTCCTTGGACATATCATCTCATCTGAAAGCATCCAAGTGGATCAAATTAAGATTGATTTGATTTCTAATTTGCCCATTCCCAAATCCTTTAAGGATGTTAGATCATTTTTAGGACATGCAGGTTTTTATACAAGGCTTATCAAAGATTTTAGTCTCATTTCACGGCCTTTGTGTAATGTTTTTGCAAAGAATGTTGCTTTTGAGTGGGGTGAGCATTGCCAAAGGCATTTGATAAATTATTTCCTCCCCAATCATGCAACCACCTGATTGGAGCCTTCCATTTGAGCTAATGTGTGATGCTAGTGATCATGTCGTGGGGGCAGTGATAGGCCAAAGGAAAGATAAAAAGTCATATGTGATTTATTATGGTAGCTGCACCTTGAATGCCGCTCAAATGAATTACTCTACTACGAAGAAAGAGTTGTTGACAGTTTTGTTTGCATTAGATAAATTTCATTCTTAAATTGTCAGGTCACAAAAATATTTTTTTTTACAGATCATACTGTTCTTAAGTCCTATTGACCAAGAAGGATGCTAAATCTTGTTTGTTATGATAGATTTTATGGTTGCAAGAATTTGATCATACCATGAAGGACAAAAAGGGGTGGAAACTGTGGTAGAGCTTTCTGGGCCATTGAGTCCTTTAATTTTAGCCTTTGCAATGTGACCTCAATACGGAAATTACAATTGAATGAACTTGAGGAACTCCAGAATGAAGCATATGACAACTCTAGAATTAGTAAAGCGAGGATGAAATTTTTTCATGACAAGAATATCTTGAGAAAATATTTTGAAGCATCTCAGTTAGTCCTTCTTTTCAATTCTAGATTGCATTTTTTTTCTCAGAAAGTTAAGGTCAAGATGAATTGGTCATTTCATTGTTAGAGAAGTGTTTCCATATGGAGCTATTGAGATTGAAAATCCCAAGAATGAGAATATTTTTAAAGTGAATGGTCAAAGGTTGTATCCATTTTTGAAGGTGTGGTTTGAAGAGTAGAATCCATTGAGTTGGTGGATCCCCACTATGAGTAATCTTGTATAACAACCCAATTCTTGTACATATGTGTTTTATTTCTGACTTTTTATTTTAGTTGTGTTATTTTCAAGATTGCACAATGGAGCATGAGCTATAATCTTTCCTTTATACTTGAGCAACTTCATGTGAATTTCTCTTTATTTGATCATACATTGAGGACAATGTCATGTTTTGGGTGGGGGATTACATCACACTTTGTGATATTGTGTTAGTTTGCTAGTTTATTGAAGGAAGTTTTGTTTGTTTAGATGATGATTGTTTTCATTGTTTTAATGTGTTTTGAATTGTTTAGATGTTTTTTTTTCAAAAAATGAGGATTGTTAGCCAAGTATGAAGATCTAAGTAATTTTGAGAAATTTGGAGAGAAGAAAATTTTCTAAGTGTGGAGAGTGTGTTATTGGAGATCAAAATTTTTCGAATTGTTGAGAACATTGCTCTCAAAACACCAAATCTTGACTTAAAAATAACAAGTTCGAACATAATTTTCCTGGGAAAAGGAATAGGAGTTTGAGAAGGCTGCGTCTGGACTTCATTTTAATCACATTCAGACGAAGTCTGAAAGGAAAATCACGTTTGGATTTCACTTTATCTGCATTTGAAAGTTGTGTCCAACGTTCCCAATTGCCTATTTTTAATTACGTCTAGAGGTCATTAAGACCATTCCTGGACTCGAATTCCTGAATTTTCCTATAAAAGGAGGGTGTCCGAACTTCATTTGCAAACTTCAAAAATCTTTTTCCTCTCTCATATTTTCCTTTTCTTCATACTTTAGGCCCTAATTTTATTCTTTTACCAATATGGCACCACCTAAGAGGCCCTGTACATCTATGTCCACATCCACATATGACCTTGATTTTGATAGAGCCCTATTCGAATGATATGATTCTAGCAGCCGATTGTTTGACTATTTTGAGTCAATGCCCATCCCACTTGAGAGGCTTATCCAGCTAGCTGAGTTTGACAGGTTGGGCATCTGAGAGATGATGGTGTCCAGGTGTTGGGCACCATTTATGGAGATGAGCTAGGAGGGTGTCCCAGTTATTGTGAGGGAGTTTTATTACAATGTGCAGTGTAACGCCTAGATTTGAGGATTAGGCATGTGAGTCCGAGGGTAGGTATTCACTATACTAGCCACTGACATTGTTGAGGTGCACAACTCAAACAGGCTAGAGTTCCTCAATTGCAGTTCGCTTCTAGGATTGTGGGCTTGTCTAAGGTGGCGCAATTGTTATTGGGTGATTCGAACTATGTTTGGAACCCAAAGGTGGACAGAATCCTAGGCTAGGGAGCCCTTCTGGAGAGATATCAAATATTCAATCTGATATCCACATCTCGTTGGTTGCCACAAATATGTAATGACGAGGTGTACCTATATTGTGCTCGACACATCCATGCCATTGCCACATGTTTGCCTATTGATCTTCCCTGTTATATATTGTTAGATATTAGGCTACGAGTGGAGTGGACTGATAAGAGATCTCCACCATTCCCTGGGTTAGTCACTGCCTTGTTCCAACATGCTGGGGTGGTGATTGATCCCAGCTATCCAAGGACTCCCAGAGTTGTAGAGATCAACTCTTGGACGATCCTCAAGAGTTGGACAACGAGCTGAGGTTGTAGTGAAGATGGGAGACATTAGAGATTCTTTGATCAGGCACCATAGCTAGATCCTTTTGATGAGGAGGGCGATCCCTACACTGACCGCATTTACTCTTTGAAATCATGAGGAGATTAGAGAGGTAGAATGCAGAGATACCAGAGATCAAGCTGCTGGTGAGTGACAGGGGTCGAGGAAGAGGTTGAGCTATAGGGGGCTTGGAGCTAGAGTCTGAGTGGTTGTGGTTGGAGTTGGAGGTGGTGACAATGGATTTAAGCCTAAGGGATAGGGCTCAGTCTCCTTAATTTCTTATAGTAGTCCAAATTTTATGTTATTCTCTTTTATGTATGTTTTCTTTTTTTTTTTCTAGTTATTTTTAGGGTATGCTAGGAATGGTTGATGAAAGCATTAGGATAGTGATGTGTAAGCTTGATCAAACCATCTTTTGTGATCATGTAACCACATTTTGTGATATATAGAGATGGTTACTGTTTAGTTTTAGTAACTGTTTTTACTAGATGGAACCTATTTCTACATATTGGTATCTTATATTGTGTTGCTTTGAAAACTCAATCCTTGTGCACATTTTCACTATACTAGATTGATTATTCATTAGGTGCCTTGCCCAAAGCCTGGAGACAAATAGTGGAGATGCAAAGGCCTTAGAGAGTTTTGATCCTGAGTATTTATGACATTTACTCATTGATTAATTATTCTTTCCGCTATTTCCTTGAATGGTCTCTTTATTTTTGAATTGATTGAACATTGATGTCTTAAATGACTTCTTGATCTTGAATTACATGCATGAGAAAGTATGTTGCTAAGAAACTCCTGGGAAATAATTTTAGGTCATCTTTGTTATCATTTGAGCATTGACCCTATTCATTGTGTATCATTATCCCTAGAAGTCATAATTGGCCCAAATAATATATTCATTTCTTAAACCACATCATGTAACCAAGCTTTAGCATAAGTTGCATATCACTCACATTTGGTTATCCTAAGATTAGAACATCTATTGTCTATGTATTACGGGAAAGTTGTTGGTTAAGAATAATAAAATGAAAATGATGAGTAAATGTTGGTGATATGCATGTGTGGAAATTACTAAAAAAAAAACAGAGAGAAGAGAAAATGTCTATCTTTTTCTTTAATAGTTAAAAAAAGGGGGGAGATTTGAGCAAATATATAAATTGTGCTTATAAGAGTGAAGTGGTGAATGGTTATGAGTTACATGTAAAATGTTGTGTAATGCAAATGTTTTATCTTGGGATAACATTTTTAATCATCGTGTATCCTTCATTTCATTAAACCAAATCTCAAAGCCCCATTAGAACCTAGTAAAGTCTTATTTAATCCCAAGGGTATATTAGTGATTCATGACTTGTGTAAGTATAGACATATGAGTTTACATATTGATGTTGATTTCTTTTCATGGAACCATGTCCTTTATTTTAGATGTCGTTTATTGTATTCAATATGTGGGCATCTCTTTGTCTTGAATTAAATATTTTCTACTCACATGTGAACTAAGAGTGATAAACTATTATAATATGAGAGATTCTTTTACAGGGCATACCTTGTGAGGATTGACATTGAAGCAAAGGGATTGATAGTTGTAGGGGGAGAGCACTTGATGGATTGTTGATTTGGTACAGTTATTTCACACAACTCACGAGTTGTCATTGTAATTTAATAGGTGTATACTTTCATATTGCGATGTATTCTATATCTTACTTTGCAAATGCTCATTGATTGAGTATAACTCTACATTTTTAGATTGTGAAGCTCATTTGTACTATGAAATTATTATTTCAATATTAATTGACATTTGATGTTTGTGCGTAACATTACTATAAACCCTCGCGAGACTATACTTGTCCACTAGGGATCACCTAGAAGTTTAAAGGTTTGTTGCATGAGCTAAATGTTATCGTGAGTCTTACAAAAGTGGATGTACATATAATTTAGTTTATTTTCTTAATTTTGCATCTTCCTAGGGACTAAAAAGAGTCAGATTGGGGGGTATGATTAAGCCTAAATAGTGCATATTTATCCTAACATTTGTGGGTTAATTGTCACGAATATAGACTTAATTGTATTATATTAATGCTATATTTTCTCTATGATGATTCAATTGGTGTTTGCCTATTTTGTGGGTAAAGTCATGAAATAAGAAGGCAAAAAGGCAATTATGACCAACTTTGGATGTGGGGTTCTGCATCAGTGGAAAAATTGCAAGGACTCTCAGCTTTTCAAGCTCGGATGACACCTTGTTCACGTCTAGACACATGTGTATCTAAGATTCACTTTCGAACATCACTTTACCTACGTTCGGACGCTTGTCCTCATTACTAGCCTATCAAAGAGCTTGATGACGCGAGGCTTGGGTCATCTTCCCTGATTTGGGCCTGTGAACTTTTTACTCTTCTTTGGGGAAGTTTTGTAGACCGAAAGCTTTCTATTATTTTCTTCTTTAATTTTGGTGTTTTAGCCCCAATTAGTGGCTAGCTAAACTCCTTCACTAAGGCTATGAGAAAATGCAATATACATTTGGGTATGTAATTAATCTTATGAGTTTTAATTGATGTTTTCCTTTAATTGTTCTGTGAAACCCCTAAAACCGGGGGTCCTTTATTAACCATTGATTACCCTTCAACCCACAAAAATACTCATGATTGTCGTCCAATCCGCCATCACGTCAATAGAATCCCCTTAACCGGGATTGTTATCCACTCGTATAACACATGCATATTTTGTCATTTGACCCAACCGAGTCCAATATACCACAATTTGTACTTATTTTATGTCCATTTATATCCTTTGAATCAAAGAGCCCATAGCCCAAAGGCTTGACAAAGTAATTTTAAAATTTTAGATTTTTGGAAAGTGTAACGGTAGGCCATACTAGTACGAGTTACCCACTGGAAAATTCATAATGGTACGAGTTGCCCACTGGAAAAGCCATACCGGTATGAGTTGCCCACTGGAAAAACCATACTGGCACGGGTAACCCTCTACAAAAATCCATACTACTTCGGGTAACCCTCTAGACCTTGTCATACCGGTACGCAATACTGGTATGCTTTTTCCAGTTTTGTCTGTTTCATCTGTTTTTCATTTCCAATCCTTTTAAATCTATCCCCTTTTTATCCAACACATATGTAATGACTATTTTCATGTAAGCACCATACCAATTCAATTACATGAATTTACATACCAAAACTAAGTTTTTATAACAATTTTACAAAACTCAAAACAAAGCCACATCTCGACTTTCTTCATCCTTGAGGTCCCATATGAGGGCCATCCATCGGCATATCTCTCACACCTGAAATATTTTTCCGTATAGGGTGAGTTACACTCAATAGAATATCTCTTACAGAGGCTACTCCCTACCCTAGATGCATATGAAATTTGCACATGCAACAATCAACAACATTTTTCCATTCCAAACAAGAACGTGCAATTAATGATTAGAATTTTTACCATGTCATATCATGATATAAGATGATACTCACTCATGCATTTTACTCCGAGTCTTCACCGACTCCCACAACACAATGCAATGCATGTGTGTAATACATTTGTCATTGATGAAACACAATGAACGACTATTTTACAAAATAAAATCATGTGTCTTTGTTGGGTATCGGATTTTGAAATCACACCACTGGCTTCATACGCCATTACACTTTTTCGGAATTGCACCACAGGAGAGTGTATGAACCAAGTAGGCAAGTCTTGCACCCGAGGGAGAATCTATCCCTTCTTGCTATACCCGACACAAGGTTTTCTTTCATGCAACCATGCAACTCAGTCGGATCTTCAATCCAACTTTCTCTAGCCCACCCATCAATCACCAAATATGGTGTTTGATCAACCCATGCACACACACACACACTCATGTCTCATGCCCATAGACACGATGCCTCCATGCAATTGCAATGTAAAATATCATTGCAGTATCAATGTCATGCGCCACATGTAATGAATGTCATGTAAGCCAATTTAACCACATATTTCAACATACGTCCTGACAATTTATATCAATTTCATATAATTACCATAATTCATCACAATGTCAATACACCAACTAGGACATATTAACATTTATATCCAACACAAACCACAAGCATGTTATTTCATCGTCAATGTCAATAACTCACTTCATTCACAAGGGCATAATATAAACACATAACATGCCTATATAATACTAGTTTCCAAGAAATTACACAAATGATTTTCACATATCAATTCAAGCTAAAATTTGATTTAGGCCATTTTCATATCCATTCCCACATATCAACAACAATAGGTAAGTGATCTATGTTATTATCTGCACTTACCCATCCCATATAACATCCTAGGTAAGAAATAAACCCGAGTATGAGGAAACCCTACCTCTTGGAGCGTGATCCGAGTGGTAGAAAGTCTTAAAAACACCTCCCAAGCCCAAATCTCCTCTTTGGATCTTCGATAAAATCCTTCATTTTTGGTACGTAGGCGTAGCTCTCGTCAAGGTGATCAACTTTAACTCTTAGTTCGAAGGATTCCGACCGGCGAAACTCCGTGAATCGTAGGGAGAAGGTAGAAGTTTTAATTTTTCTTTTCTCTCTCTCTCTCTCTCTTTATCTTCTAACGTGTGAAACCAGCTGATCAAGTGGGGAAGATAAGATATTTTCCCCTATTTATAGTCTTTAATTGTGCGGTCCACGTCGCGCCGCACGTTCCCTATTTTTGGGTCTGTTTTTGTCCCGAAATGACTTAATTTCGTCTCGATTTAAGTTTAAATTATTTTTATTTGAATTTTTCTTCAATTATAAGAAAATTTTATAAAATTTATTTTTGAGAACGTTTGTGAGGTCACCTAACAGTCAATTGTCTCGTAAAACGTGAAAAATCTGACTATCTCAAAATTTGACGAAAATTGTCTGGGTAACTAATTTTCGCGAGACGAATCCAAAGGTGAAGTCCGTTGCGCCATCCGAGCTCTATAGAAATACATATTTTAATTCCGAATTATAGTGACAAATTACCGTTTTACCACTTTTCAGAAAAAGTTCAAATTTACCCGGATTTTACATGTTCAATTCATCTTATTTAGCAAAACTTTCTCTTTATATAATCTCTTGATTTATTATGCTAAATTGAGGAAACTTGAGATTCCCTTTGAGTAGAATAGCTAGATGTACATGCTTGAGTTGATTTGTTAATGTAATTAGTTGATTTTCAATTTATATGAATTGAGATATTTGATTGGTTAATTGTTTCATTTATCATTGAATCCGGGTATGTTAAATGATTGTAATTAACAACTGGATATTTGGATTCATTTAGATTTGCTTATTAAATATATCTTAAAGAATTTCCTCATTAATCATTGATAAATCCTCCAATTTAGTTCACTCCTTAGTTGTTTCTCATTTGAGATTGGAAATTAGGATTAATTTACCACCCAATTGTTGTTGAAGAAATATCCAATGCCTTAGTATTTTTCCCAAATCATTTTCTCAAGCTAGTTACCCAATTGTTATTGAAGAAATATCCAATGCCTTAGTATTTTTCCCAAATCATTTTCTCAAGCTAGTTACGTTTATTTATTTTAAGATTCTATTACTAAATCATTCTCTCTCAAACACAAGATATTTTCTTTTATTAAATTTTTTTTTCACTCTAAAATCTCCATCTCCCTGTGGTTCAACCTTAGACTCTATCAAAAAATTACTACTTGTTGGATTTACAAGTTTCAAAGCGAGCAACGGTACTGTGCTTGTTTCGCTCAAACTTCTTGACTATGACATTTGGTGTAATGTTGTATCAAGCCTTCACTTAGGTTGTGTCTGCGGTAGTTTCTTGTTGATTTTTCCTAGGTTTACCCATATAGATAAGGATATGAAGAAGAAAACAGAGAGTGAATGATGGGAAGATCAGTTTGATAAACACCGAACATAAAATTCTTTTTGTGGTATTTTGTGTAGAGTATTTCATTACATGGTGAATATCCATATTTTTACACAGATTGATCAAACAATCCATTTTCAATTTGTGATGATTTTCCAAGTCCAATTTGTTGAGTTGTTGTGGTCCAAAACTCTTCGTAGTGTTTTTCATCTAATTTTCCACATTACAATACCTTATGTTCATGATACAAGGGATTCATCTGTTGGAAAAGTCCACGATATTGCTAAGAGTTAAATATCATGAAATCCCATTGAAAAAAGGTCACAACATAATACTCAACCTCAACATATAACATCGCAACAAAAAAACATTTTCTTCATCTTTTTCTTCAATCTTGAATATATGATCATTTGCCAACAGGGATAATATTAGTACAGGAAGAGTAAAAACCCATTTACCATATCACAATCATCTCATAAAATGCAAAGAAGATCATCAGGAGTGCAGAATTGACAATAAGTCCCGACGCCTTGGTTGTAACTCCTCTGTCTTCAAGGCTCATTAATATCTCCACAGGGAATTCACATTTGCCCTTTCTAGGATTTTCTGTTACTATCTTTCCTAATCCATCAAATTGACACACGAAATCGTTTGCCTTCTGGGTCTTAATTTGGTAATACATATTGAAAGCATACGAAACTTGATGGTTAAAATCCAAGTCACTACAGGACCCTCCAGATGCTAAGCTCGAGCAATCCGATAAATTGCATGCCAAATTGAAATTCCTCTGGACCATGGTCATGTCCCGGACATCATTGTTAAACACGCACCAACGCAGTGGCATGACTACAACTCCCTTAACCGGATTGGGATAGATGTCACGCCCTTGCCCTGTGAAATCAATCTTGAACTTTGGTGTTCCATCAAATTTGTAAATCCCCCAATGGCGTTGATAGCCACTCCGAGCAATTTTTACCCTATTTTCGTCTTGTAGATTATAGAGATATGCTTCCAAAGGCTCAGGCCTGAGTGGAGTGCCTTTCTCGCTTGCCATTCTCTTGAGGAAGCCTTTGAAGAACCTCTCAGCATTCGCGATGGTGGCTTCTTTCGAACCATCCGTTGGCCATCCGACCTCCCCGACAATTATTTTCATTTCAGGAAATCCATTCTTGGTTAGTGCTGAAACAAATGCATCATAGATTGCATCAAATGCATTCGTGTAGGTGATATCATTGTCCTTTATTGTATAGTTTGAGTAATTTTCAAGAAATAGGAATTCAATGTCAGTCAGACTCAATTGATTGATAAGAAAGACAGGAGAAATGTTTGCTAGGAAGGGGACATGATGGACTCTGAGATGTCTTAAAACTTGAAGCATGTAGTCCTTGATGTCGTCGCGAAAATCGGCGTCAGATGGTTTTGCCAGAGGGAATGGTTTTAATATATCAGTAAAATGGGGAATATTTGCTTTGATGTGTCCATAACTTGCCTCATTAAGAGCTGTTTGAATGTCTTTCATTACTGATATAACCTTCAAGTAAACTTGCTCATCATCTACTGTAGAAAATGGTTCATTCCCAATACCTATATTCCTGTAAAAGCACCCAAAAAACTAGAAAATTAGTAATGAAAGAGTTTGATTAAGATGCACACATACGAATATTGGATAGGGGTGGAATACTACTCTGACACATAGATATGACAAAGGCAAAAATAATAGATTGCAGTACAATTAGGTGATATGTAGGATACATTATATTTTATATGTTTACTGTTGCCTCACGGTTTTATATCATGGTTTTCAAAAAATTCTGTAATTACCATTCAAAAACCAATCGAATTTTACTTTAGAATGTGCAATTAATGAGTTTTATATACCCCTAAGATGAGAAGGTAGGTAATACTTAAAAAAGTCTTACGTCTCTTTAAAGTTATATGAATTCTTTGAATTAATTATAAATTACACTCTGAAAGATCGTTTGAATTTTAATTTGCATCCTCAAATATCAAAAATCTTAATTTACACCCTTAAAGATAGAAATTTGTATCAATATGCACCCCCAAAGATTAAAAATCTCAATTTGCATACTCAAAGATAGAAATCTCAATTGATAAATTATACCTACATCCCTTCATGTTTGTCACTTAATCATTTGGACCCCTCACAAAATAAAGGATAATATGAAATTATAATTTTTTATTAGAATAAAATCATATTTTTTAACGGCTATAAAATCCTGATAAAAATTCTCACAATCTAAAATTTCCTCCCAATTGAACATTCAAATAATTATGTTTAAGTGATATATTACATTGCATATAAAAAACATTATATAAATACATATATTCTATTGGACATTCAAATAGTAAACTTGATTTTGAATTTTAAAAATATATCGGATCCACAAAATAAAGGGTAATATGAAATTATAATTTTTTTATTAAAAATCATATTTTTTAACTGATATATTAACAGATATTAACAAAAAGAGGAATTATGTATTCCACATGTACAAACGTCATAAAATACATGAGTAATATTCTAAATGTGAAAGGGTCTAAATGATTAAGTGACGAGCATGAGGAGATTTAGGTATAATTTATCAATTTAATTTTAAACAGCAAATTAATGACGATTAGTTTTAGGTATATATTGATACAAATTTCTATTTTTGAGGGTGTAAATTGAGATTTTTTATCATTAGGGGTGTACATTGATACAAATTTCTATCTTTTAAGGTGCAAATTCAAATTTTTTATCTTTAAGGGTATAAATTAAAATTTCAACGATCTTTCGGGGTACAATTTACAAATATCCCAAATTCTTTTTATGCGTATCATTGTATATAAACCGGGGATGAGAGGTATAAAATTTAAAGTCATTTATAATGCTCTGCATGTCTAGTTTCATATTCACCCAAATTTGTTGTGGATACTCGTATAAGAGACATATAAAGAAATAATATTAATTATTGGATGTGTATGATGCATGTGCATTGCGTTTTTTCGTATATTCGACGAGTATTATGTCCAATATAATACAAAACTTGACCCAAATGAAATATACACGGTTCATTAAATTAAGGAAATATTGTGAAAAGATTTCATACGTGATCTTGACATTGGTGAGATATTTGCCTATGTTTTCTTTGACCCAGCCTCTGGCATCGTCGGTGGTGTTTACTTCGTCCAAGAGAATACTGGGTATGGAGACTATGACTTCAATGTCCGTGTAGGCGAAGGCTGTGAGAACAGCGTCGTTAAGGCTGAACAGTTTCACCTTTTTGATCCCATTTTCCAAAAGCAAATCGATAACCATGGATGGAAGTAGTTTCTGTGTGGTGTGCCTGCCCCAATTCAGCCCCAGACGTTGCGACAAATCGGCCTGAGCCGAGAAGAAAAGCATACAGAATGCTAATATCAACACCAGGGTACGGGCCATGATTGTACGTGTTTGAGAAAATTGAAGGAATCTAACAATATTAGAAGAAATGCAAATTGATCAAAATGTTTATATATATGAGAGAGACAGAGAGAGAGAGGATGACTTAACAGAGGTTTTTGATGATGATTTTGGTCAAGAACAACATATTCATTGCTGTTTTTTATTGAAAAAAGAGGACGAGTTGGTTTTCCTTGATGGATTCTTCAAATGTTAGTTTGAGTGTGGATAAGGGCGATTGCGTAAATATAGCACACTGACAGCTATTTTTAACCGGTCAAATTAAACATTTCAACAAGCTAAGAGTTGCACGGTGGAATTTGTCTTAAATTAGTTAAGATATCCTTCGCAAAGAGGATCTTTATCCCAAACGAAAAAAAAAGTTCAAGGTACAAATCTTTCGTCATTATTTCAATTAGGCAGTGTGCTTGATTTTATTTTAATTTTTCAATTTCTTGTATCAAGATGCATTTTTGCCTTATTTTAATAATTTCTATGTAATTATATTGCATCGAGGGGTAAGGTACATACGTCCCCCTGATTTGATGTAATTTATTCTTTTTATCAATAAAATCTCCTTCGCACCATCGAGATTTCACCAATAAAAAAAGAAAAAAATTAGGGGTGGCTCAAGACAATTTGGAACCTAAAACAATACTTTTAAATAAGATCTTTTATTTTTAGTATTAATATTTTTTATTTAAAATTAATTTTTCTTGCTCTTTGAGATGCAAAAGTATTAATTAAGTTTTTATATTCAAGTTTTGCTACCATATATTTTTCAATTGATAGTATCACTAATTCAGTTAATATTTCTTGTGACATAGTCAATCTTAAGTAAAATTTTATCAATTTTAATTTTGAAAAGCCTCTTTCTGCATAAGCAACTATTACAGAAATTATTAACAATATTATATAAGCAATGCATGCATTTGAAAAGGAATTTAACATTTTTATATAATTTAGTATCTCAATTGGAATATTTTCTTTCGTTTGTAAATTTTTTTTTAAAAACATTTAGTTCTAAAAATAAATCTAAACCATCAATATTGAAAAAAATTTTGTGTTTCAAGAAATATTTGAGATCCAAACAATATTGTTTTAAACTATCTTTTGGTTAATGATAATATCATTGGTCATATTATTAGTATATTATAACTATATAACAACTAAACAAACAAAATATATAGTATAATTAAAATATATAACAAAAAAATTTAAAATTATGAAACAATAGAACCTGACTTGAATAATTTCAAATGTTAGTTTTTTCCTTCTAAACCATGTCCTTATGTTGCAATGAAAACTCGAGTTGATGATGAAGGATGAAGTGGAGGACAATTCACCGTCTTTACGTCTCATTGTCGTCTGTTACTGTGAGTGATCTTTGAGTTAAGACTTGAGAGCAGTGAGAGAGAGAGAGAGAAAAGAAGAAGAAGAATTTTTTTTTTGTTTCAGTTTAACGAGAGAAAGAAAGAAAAAGAAGAATTGTTTTTGTGTTGATTGGTTTACCAAGAGAGACATAGAGAGTTAAAAAATAAGGTATGATTTAACTTTTTGATTTTTTTTTTAATTTGATGATGTTTTAGTTCAGCCTTTTTTTTTTTTATAATACTGTTAATTTTTTTTAGATATTTAATATTTGGATTGGATTATGGGCCTAAATGGTTGATTGAGATTATATTTTTATAATTTTTTTTTTACATGAATTATTTATAGTGTTTAAAAATTTGAGGCCTTCTTTTGAAACGGGCCTAAAGCCATACTTTTTTAAGCATGCTGTTGGGCCGGCCCAAGTTGATGGCTATGATTCCCAGTGTAATGATGGTTTTGTATAAGTTTTTCACTCTGAAAATATTTTAGGCTTGCATGTTAACAATAGATAGAATATGATCGAATTAATTATCTGTAATATGAATGATAACCCAGGCTTGCAAATACTGTTAGGCCCCGTTTGGATAATAGTAATGTTAATTAGGAATGGATATTTCGTCCCAGTAAAAAGATATCCGGGTTTTAAGTATCGTAATAATTTGTTATTTGGTACTGTTAGTATTATTTTGAATAATAAATTTTATTTTTCAAACAAAAATAATTTTGAAAATATAGCTTGACTTTAGGAATGAACTAAAATTTAGGAAGGGGTTTGAATTTGATTTTTTTTTTTTCGGTTTTAAAATGCCCAATTAAGTTGGGTATGCGAATATGACTATTGATAGTGGGTTTAATATTCTTATCATCATTGAGAATTTAATTTCAATAGTAATCTTATTCTCAATATAAATTATTGATTTATGAACCACCCAAACATAGTAATCCATGGATTAGGAATTAAATTACCATTCCCAACCAAGATGACCACCATCCAAGTGAAGCCTTAAGAGATGAACTTCAGGGAAGGGAGGTAGTCTTCTAAACTGATTGGACTTGAGGGTGCTTAAAATGCAAAAAGAAATATTTATAATTGGGTGTACATACGTCTAGATTAGTATTAAGCTAACCACATTGCTTGAATTCACTTTTGTCATGTGTCCAACTACTAATTTACTTTTTGGAACCACTAATTTTTTCAATTGTGAACTGATGTTCCACAACAACAAAACTAAGAGCACTACGAAAGAAGAGATGGAGGGAAAAACTATTTCCACTCTCCATTATTGATTTGGTACATAAGAGCATCTTATCGAGAGACAATGCTCGTTTTGTTCAAACTTCTTGACTATGGTATTTAGTGGAATGTCATATCAAGCCTTGAATTTGTCTTTGTTTTCGAAAGTTTCTTTCAAATTCATCCTACGTTGCCCATCTAGATAATTATATAAAAAAAAATAGAATTTGAATGAAGAACTAATGTGTGAATCTATTTGATCTACACCGAGCATAATAATCCTATTGTGGTATTGTGTGTGGATCTGGTTCATTACATGGTTAATATACTTTTACACTGGTTGATCAAACATTCCATCTTCAAGATGTGATGATTTTCAATAGTCCAATTTGTGAGCTATTGTGGTCTCTTCTAATTTTCCATGTTACAATATTTGATACTGGCGATAGAAGGGCTCCATTTCCTAGGAGAAATCCATGAGATTGCTAAGGGTTAAATATCATTAAGTTATTGTTAAAAAAGGTCACAACGTGACTAACCTCAACATATAGTGCCGCAACCTAAAAATATTTTCTTTATGCTTCTTCAAACTTAAGAGTGAATCACACTTTGTACCCTAAAAAACTTAAATTCTCAATTTGCATCCCAATGATTTATTTTTTCACATTGCACTCTTAATGTTATAAAATAATTGCAATATAGTCCTCACACTAATTTATGTTGTCATTTCCATCAAATCTCACTACGTTTAGTGTGGGAGCCACATAGTAGATTTGACAAAAAATTATAGCGAAAGTTAGTGTGTGTGAGGCCCACATTACATTAGTTTAAGACATTGAGGGTTCAATGTAACAAAATTAATCATTGAGATCCAATTGAGAATTTTAAAATCTTTCAAGTGCAAAGTCTAATTGACCCCAAACTAAAATCTATGTTATAACGCCAAACGAAGTTAATATTTGTTCGGGAAGAGTATAAATCCATTAACTGGATCACAGTCATCACATACAATGCAAAGAAGATCATCAGCAATGCAACATTAACAGTATGTGCCGATGCCTTGGCTGTCCATCCTCTGTCCTGAAGGCTCATCAGTATCTCCACAGGAAATTCGCAGTCTCCCTTTTCTTTATCTTTTTCTTTCGAACTTGAATATATGATTATTTGCCAACAGGTATAATATTGGTACAGGACGAGTAAAAACCCATTCACCATATCACAATCATCTCATACAATGCAAATAAGATCATCAGGAGTGCAGAATTAACAGTAAGTCCCGACGCCTTGGTTGTAACTCCTCTGTCTTCAAGGCTCATTAATATCTCTACAGGGAATTCACATTTGCCCTTTCTAGGATTTTCTGTTACTACCTTTCCTAATCCCTCAAATTGACACACGAAATCGTTTGCCTTCTGGGTCTTAATTTGGTAATACATATTGAAAGCATAGGAAACTTGATGGTTAAAATCCAAGTCACTGCAGGACCCTCCAGATGCTAAGCTCGAACAATCCGATAAATTACATGCCAAATTGAAATTCCTCTGGACCTTGATCATGTCCCGGACATCATTGTTAAACACGCACCAACGCAGTGGCATGACAACAACTCCCTTAGTTGGATTGGGATAGATGTCACGCCCTTGCCCTGTGAAATCAATCTTGAACTTAGGAGTTCCATCAAATTTGTAAATCCCCCAGTGGCGTTGATAGCCACTACGGGCAATTTTTATCTTGTTTTCATCTTGTAGATTATAGAGATATGCTTCCAAAGGCTCAGGCCTGAGTGGGGTGCCTTTCTCACTTGCCATTCTCCTGAGGAAGCCTTTGAAGAACCTCTCGGAATTCACGAGGTTGGCTTCTTTCGAACCATCCGTTGGCCATCCAATCTGGCCAACAACTATTTTCATATCAGAAAACCCATTCTTGTTTAGTGCCGAAACATATGCATCATGGGCTGCATCGAATGCATTTCTATAGGTGATAATATTGTCCTGAATCGTATGATTTGAGTAATTGTCGAGAAACAGGAATTCAATGTCAGTCAGATTAAATTGATCGATCAGAAAGATCGGAGAAATGTTTGCTAGGAAGGGGGCATCATGGACCCTGAGATGCCTTAGAACTTGAAGCATGTAGTCCTTGATGTCATCGCGAAAATCGGCATCGGATGGTTTTACCAGAGGGTATGGTTGTAAGGTATCAGAAAAATGGGGGATGTTTGCTTTGATGTGCCCATAGCCTGCCTCATTAAGAGCTGTTTGAATGTTTTTCATTACTGATATAACCTTCAAGTAACCTTGCTCATCGTCTACTGCAGAAAACGGTTCATTCCCAATAACTACAGTCCTGTAAAAGCAACCAAAAAAATTTGAAGATTAGTAATGAAAGAATTCTATGTAAGAATCATGGATATGAATATTGGATAGGGGTAGAATACAACACAAACACAAAGATACAACAAAAACTAAAAAAAAAAAAAATAGAACACACTAAGACTAGTAAATAGGATAAAATTTATTTTATATTTCTACTATTGCCTCGAGATTTTATATTATGGATTTCAAAAAATTCTTTAATTATCAATCAAAAAATAATTGAATTTTACTTTCAAAGAAACATGAATTTTCTCATCATGGTATATACACAAAGCAAAATTGTCTAATCAAAAGAATTTTACTTAGAAGTTCTAAGGGATATAGTGCAATTAATAAGTTTTGTATACTTCATATTTGAGACATATCAATAAATAATAAAATATTATATTAATTATTAGATGCATATGGTATATATTTGGTACCTATTTTTGAATATCTGATAAATAGTATATCCAATATAATACATATTTCGATCCAAATGCAGCATCCGTCATTCACAATATTAGACATCTGAAAAGGAGAAAAATGTGGAAAAATTTTCGTACGTGATCTTGACATTGGTGAGATATGGGCCGATGTTTGTTTTCACCCAGTCTCTGGCATCATCCGTGGTGTTTACTTCATATAGGAGAACACTAGGAATAGAGACCATGAGTTCAATGTCCGTGTAAGCGAAGGCCGTGAGAACGGCATCGTTCAAGCTGAAAAGCTTCACCTTTTTGATCCCATTTTCCAAAAGCAAGTCGATCACCATGGATGGAAGCAGTTTCTGTGTGGTGTGCCTACCCCAGTTCAGGCCTAGATGCTGTGATAAATCGGCCCGAGCTGAGAGGAAAAGCATATAGAATGCCAATATCAACACCATGGCCCGGACCATGATGGTGAGTGTTTGAGAAAATTGATAGGATTCTGGAAATACTAGAAGTAATGCCAATTGATCGATATGTGTCTGAGAGAAAAAAGAGGGTGATTTAACGGTGGTTGTTTATGATGATTTTGGTTAAGAACAGCATATTCATTAATTGCTGTTTTTGACCCACCAAATGTGGCATTTCATTGACAAAAAACAAAAAGTGTTGTTTTTCCTGATGGATTCTTCTAATGTTAGTATGAGTGTGGGGGAATGTCTATCGTCTGAAAATAGCGCTCATGACTATTTTTAACCGGATAAATTAATTATTTCAACAAGCTAAGAGTTGCATGACGGACTTTGTTTTATATTAGTTAAGATGTGGATCCTACCCAAAAAGGATCTCTATCACAAGATTAAAAAAATAATAATAATATTCCGTGTACAAAGTACCTGAAGCGCCAAATGTATAAACCTTATTCATGCTACAATGGAACTATTTTCTTAACTCAAAACAGTGATAACCAGGCACAAGCATAAGGTTATCAAGGTCAATTATTAATGGCTAATGGCTGTAATTAGTATTATGTGAAGAGCTGTCATTATTCATTCTTCATTAGCATACACCATGTTTGTCAGTTTTGGGTCCTTCTTTGTTTAACGGTTATTATGATAATTAAATGACACCTTTTTTATTTTCTGAAATACAGGTTTTGGATAATGATTTTGGTCAACATCATATTCGCTGCTGTCTTTAACCCCTAAATATGCTGAAAAAGAGTTACTTTTCTGACAAATTAATTCTACAAAATTAGACTGCCCTAAAGTATAGGCTAACTGCACTATAAGAGAATCTCTATCCCAAGTACAGATAATTCTGATTGTAGAAGAATAGCACACTAGTGGCTCTTATTACCCACCAAATAAAGCATTTCCATTTTCAAAAGTAGAGTGGGGACAATATAGATTGTTTGAAAGTAGCAATTCCAGGGATTTCTTTCTTATATCTTCATACAGAAGTTAAAGTAGTCGTTGGCAATAGATTTTTCATAAACTTTGACAACGATAATTGGAGAAATTCATGCCAACACATACCTATGACTACGTTTCTTATTTTTACATATATGATTTAATGTTTGAATGATTCTAATAATTTAAAGAAATTATATTTCTGTGTGTGTGCTTGTGTTTGTAATATAATTGTGTGTGTGTTTGTACATGCATTGGAATGTGTGCGTTGGAGTGTATGTATGTTCAGTTGTGTGTAATGGAGTGTGTGTGTTAGATTTTTGAAATTTGGGAGGAAAAAGTGTGTGTTGAGTGTGCGAAATTTAGGGGGAAAAATATATCTCATAAGTTCAAACACCTATCTAATTTATTATATAGATTGTGTGCGTGTTTGTGTGTCTAGTAATTGCGAGGTGTAACAGAAATTAAACCTCCACCATTTACGCGGCGTAAGATCCTGGCAAAACCTAAGACCCTATAACATCTTCTGGCTGCTAATGAAACATGTTTGCTGGCTGCCAATTTTAGTTTTTGCAGATGGACTTGGTAGCCAGGAAATGGCAGGAAGTAGTCTTGGGTTGTCCCATGGAGAATATATGCAGCTCAATTAATTGAAAGTATCTGATATTTAGCAATAGAGGCTTTAGACTTGGCATTTCATTTGAATTATATAGCAATACATGATTCTGGTTAACTTGCACTTGTTGGCCTCGGATTAAAATTAACTACCAAAATACTTGATTCTCGGATTGAACCCAAAATATGTTTTACAGAATTCCAAGAATGCTAGTTTAGTTTCGGATAAGTCTGTCTCAATTGATAGCTGTATATAATTTGCAGAGTTCACAATCAGGAAGGATATACATATAAAGTGCTACTTTTTTATTGTTGAGCCTCTTCTGGTCAAATGCTGTTTGTCTCACTTCTTGATCTTCATTTTCATTAAAATTCTGGCACCATGGTCCTAGTTGAACCTGCAAGACATATATATATATATATATATATATATATATATTTGTTTTTAATGCAAACGGGTCTCATTTCAATGGTTCGGAGGAAGGGAGGGCTTAGCCAGGGTAGCAGCACTACAATGTCTTGGAACAAAATTATATACAATCTCGATGTTTAAAGCCAAGCTCTGGTAGAGGAGAGTCTTGAATTATTGATGATTATTTTTAACCCGGGCTAGCGATAATTCATGAATCATGATGATTCATAAATGCAAGTGACAAATTGTAACACCCCGCATTTTCTTTTATATATGTATATAGATATATAGTAAATAATTGTGGTAAAAAAAATGTGGATATATGTAGTGATGTGTGTTTCAATTTGGTAGATTGGAAAAATAGAGATTTAAAATGTTAGTGAAAATAATTGTTGAAATTTAGTTTTAATAAGTGAAAATATGAAATTTTAGGTCCTAAAACTTGTATTAAATAGGTTTGGTGTAGAAATATGTGTTGGAGAGGTTTGAGATGAATTTGGTTGGCTTACGAATGGATTGGAAATGGAAAAGGGACGAAGACAGGCTGTGAACAGTGCACGTGAACAGTGCACTGCTGCAACTTCAAGCTCGATTTAGACCATGATGCAGTCAATATCTCTCAAAACTCAAAACATGAAAGTTTTAGAGCTCTTTCGTATCATTCCATAGTATCTTGAATCATCTCAATCTCAGCTTAGATGAGAGAGTTATGCTCAGATAACAAAACGATGTCGAAATAGTCCAATTAGCTTCGTTTTGCATTTAATGTCTCCATTTGCATCCTAAATTAAAATATAAGAATAATGAGTACCTTTAGGATTCAAATAAGTATAAAAGGCTTTAAGAAACACCATTTATCATCTTTTATTTGCAAACATCGCAAAACTTCATTAATAGCCGATTCGGATGAGTAAAATAGAAATTTTAGTGTTTCGGGTGTACGTTGACTTGAGTTTTGAGATAAATCATAAAAATAATTGTAATGAATCTGGAACGTCGACAAACCTTAGGGTAGTCATATGGATCAAATTGGAGATTCTTAGTGGCAAAACCGTTAATTTGAAGAAATTCAAAACAGCCTGTGAACTGTATTTTTCGGAGCTGCTATGTTTTAAACTCATTTTCATCTCATTTTCTCTCATTTACTTCACTCCCCTCACACCCCCACACCTCTTGAAACCCTAGAGGGCATTAGAGAAGAAGAAAGGAAGAGAAAAGCAAGAGATTCAAGGGTGATTCAAGATTAAATATTCTTGTTCTTTACTCCAAAGCTAAGGATTCAAGGTAGGAGTTTTCTCTCATTCACTTACATTAAAGCTAGGGCATTTATATATGTATGTTTTGGCTATCAATGGTATATACATGCTATGGAATCATCCTTTCTTAGGCTTTTTACAATGATTACATATTTTGAACAAAGTAGGGTTTAATACCCATGAAATCTCTTTTCTAGTTTTAAAACCCTAATTTTTAGAGAATGATGTATTTCCTTCCTAAATGTTTTCTTTAATATAGATTTCGAAACCTTAGTGCTTTGTGTAGGGTAGAAAAATGATATTATTGTGATCTCATGTATTTTCTTAGTTGGTTGTGGAATTGTTATATGATATATTTTAGAGATTTTGGATAGATGCTTGTAAATTGAGATAAATGTTAGAATTATATACTTGGTTGGGTTGTTTGTGATGCACATGAGTGAGAGGTTCCTTGTAAGGATGTTCACCCCTTCCCAAGAGGTTTCCGGTAAGGATGCTTGGAAAAAAATATAAAGATTGGTGAGAGGTTTCATGTAAGGATGCTTATCCATTTTCAAGAGGTTCCCGGTAAGGATGCTTGAGAATCAAAGGTGACCTAAAGGAGGGTGGAGGTTACCACAAAGTATGCCACCTACCGAAAGAATTATTGGGAATTGGTTATGACAATTAATGGTTATTATTTGTATGTGGTGCTCGTTTATTCATTTAAGTAATATTTTTACATAAACTTGAGATCCTTTTTAAATGTCACTGCTTTATTTCAAATTATGTATCTATGTTATGCTAAAATTGAGACCGACCGTTTTAAATGTTTTTCTAAACCTTGTATGGGTTTGGGAGAATTTTTCTATAGAGCTTCGTGCTCACCCCCTATCGCTAACATTTTTCAGATTATCCACTTGAGGAGGAGGACGTAAGGGTCGAGGAGCCCGCTACTTGGGAGACTCCACTGGACGGGAGTGTGAATCCCGAGGTGGACATTCTTTTGGAACATTGTGTAGTCTAGCTTATTTTGTTTATTCCGCTGCGCTTCTTTAATTAATTTTTGAGATGTAATAGTCATGACTTGAGCTTATTCTTTTGGATAATGTTGTAAATATTCGTGGATGACAAATGAAGTCTTTTTTTTCTTAAGGGATTATATTAGTGCTCTCATGATATGAATGGTTTTAGAATGTAATGCCGTCCAGGGTGTGTTTTAGGGTGTTACAAAGTTGGTATCAGAGCTTAGACTTTAGGTCTTACATGGGAGCTGTAGGTTATGGAATCACCTCTAGAGCTTTAGGATTAGGGTGAATCAAATCCTTGAGTGAAATTTTATACACGTTCTATGCCTTAGTTTAACCTAATATTTAGGATGTCCTATACATCCATGAACTAAGTTGTGAATTGATGTGCAGAATGAACGGACGGGGACGCGGACGTGGGCGTGGCCGTGGAGGTCAACTGAATCCACCACCACCATCACCTCCGAATGCCATGCAAGGTATTTACTAATGCTTGAGGGAGCTCATCACTTTGGTACGAAACTAAAATGGTAACAACAACCACAATGGTGGAGCTCATCCTCTCGCTCAAGTATCGGACAATGGGAATGGACACCGAAGGATGATAGCTCTTCGAGAATTCTTAAGACAACGACCACCCAATTTTCAAGGGAGCTCCAATCCTTTGGAGGCGGATAGATGGATCCGCTGAGTGAAGAAGATCTGTGATGGCATGGGAGTTGTCGAGGAGTTGAGAGTTGGTTTGGCGACCTACCTGTTTGAGGGGGAGGCCGACTATTGGTGGGATGCCATAAAGAGGAGAAGGGACACCGATACACTCACTTGGGAAGAGTTCGATCAACTTTTCAAGATAAGTACTTTCCTGAATCGGTCAGAGACCGAATGAAGGCGAATTTTCTTGCACTACGACAGGGTAGTATGACCGTGGTTGAGTATGAGAGACGGTTCGACGAGCTCTCCCGTTATGCTACGGGATTTATATCTAATGAGGCCGACAGGGCCAAGCGCTTCGAGCAGGGTCTGAGGCCGATCATCAGGGAGAAGTTGGTGGCTCTCAGGATCCGTGATTTTGGGGATTTGGTGGATAGAGCTGCACTGGTAGAGAGAGACATAGAGGATAGCCAGCGACGACAGGGCTTCTGAGAGGAGGTTCGATCCGGATGGGTGCTAGCACTAGTGGGGCACAGAGACCGACATCATATTGTCGCCCAGACCAAACAGGTGGACAGCGACTTTTGACAGCCCAAGGAGAGGGAGACACTCAGACTAGAGCCGGTATTACCCCACGATCCTGCTTTGCATGCGGAGGTGTGGGGCATATTCGGATGCATTGCCCAGTTTTTCCACCTCAAGGGCCTATCCAGACCGCCAAACAGGTACTAGCAGCCCAACCACCACCACCGAGGCCTGCACCGCAACGACCGATGCAAGCTCAAGCCCTCGGCGGTACCAACCAAGGGTGAGTATTTGCTTTGACTCAGCCGGAGGAGGACATTGCCAATGCTGTTGTGGAAGGTATCGTCCTTATTTACAATTCTTGGGCCCAAATATTATTTGACCCTGATCCAACACACTCATTTGTACGCATGACATATGCACTTGATTTGGGATTGAGTTTCGCGAAGCTAGAGCATGTTATGAACATTAGCTTGCCCACGGGAGAACAGTTAGATACTAGCCGAGTTTGCAAGGGTTGCGTGCTTCGCATTGGGGAGCACAAATTGATTGTGAATTTGATTGCTTTAGAGATAAAGGGGTATGATGTGATTTTCAGGATGAACTTGTTGTCCGCTTTCCGGGCGGTAATAGATTGTTTCCGCAAGCGGATTATATTTTAGTTGCCGGGAGGAGTCGTTTTCAGTTTTGTGAATAATCGAGATTCTTCTCATCCATTTCCTACTACGGGTAGTAGATTCTTAAAAACGAAATCGGGAAGTCATTTGAGTTTCTTAGCTAGCTTGATGGGAGATGACAGGGATAAATTCCATAAGGATGTAGTGTTAATTGTATCGGAGTTTCTGGATGTTTTTTCTGAGGAATTACCCAGATTACCGCCACATAGGAAAATTGAGTTCAAGATCGATCTCTATCCGGGAACCGAACCCATATCCATTACTCCCTACCGAATGGCACCTTTGGAGTTGAAGGAGCTAAAGAAGCAGTTGAATCACTTGTTGGCGATTGAGTTTATCCGTCTAAGCACTTCACCTTGGGGAGCCCCAGTCCTCTTTGTGAAGAAAACGGATGAGACTCTATGCTTGTGCACAGATTACCAGAGGTTGAATTGGGTTACCACGAAGAATAAGTATCCGTTGCCGAGAATTGATGACTTATTTGACTAGTTGAAGGGTTTGAAGTATTACTCCAAGATTGATCTTCGCACGGGGTATCATCAGCTGTGAATTAAGGAGGAGGATATTCCTAAGACTGCTTTTCGTACCCGGTATGATCATTTCGAGTATACGGTGATGCCGTTCGGATTGACTAATGCCCCTGCAGCCTTCATAGATTTGATGCATAGAGTCTTTCGGCCTTACCTCGATCAATTTGTCATTGTGTTTATTGTTAACATATTGATTTACTCACAGACTCAGGAGGAACATGCTCGTCATCTCTCTATTGTGCTACAAACATTGAGAGAACATAAGTTATATGTGAAGATGAGCAAATGTGAGTTTTGGATGAAGGAAGTGAATTTCCTTGGCCATGTTGTGTCCGAGCAAGGAGTAGCGATTGATCCCGCAAAGATTGAGGCCGTAATAAAATGGGAACCACCAAAGAACGTAATAGAAGTACGGAGTTTTTTGGGATTAGCCGGCTATTATCGTAGATTTGTGGAGGATTCTCCAAGCTTGCGATGCCGATGACTCGCCTTACAAAGAAGGGGGAGAAATTTTTGTGGACTCAAGTGTGTGAACTAGCTTTTCGTACCTTGAAGGAGAAGTTGACGACGACACCTATCCTCATTATTCCGAGTAGTGGGGAAGGCTACGATGTCTACACCGATGCTTCACTACGAGGCTTAGGATACGTTTTAATGCAAGGAGGGAAGGTAGTGGCGTATGGCTTGAGGCAACTCAAGGTGCATGAGTAGAATTATCCCACACACGACTTGGAGCTGGCTGCGGTGGTGTTTGCTCTTAAGTTGTAGAGATGTTATTTATACGGGGAGAAATTTCAAGTGTTGTTGGACCATAAAAGCCTCAAGTATATCTTCACACAGAAAGACTTGAATCTCCGGCAGAGAAGGTGGATTGAGTACTTGGAAGATTATGAGTTCACGCTAAACTACCATCCGGGGAAGGCCAATGTAGTTGCCAACGCTCTTAGCAGGAAGTCTTGGGATGAAATCAATTTTCTTATGGTAAATAGGTGGAAAATGATTGATGCATTGGAGGAGTATGATCTATGGGTGGATGGACCGGAGTATCAACCATATCTATTCAACCTTGTAGCTCAACCGACGCTTCGGCGACGGGTAGTGGAGTTGCAATGCCTGGATTCGGAACTCGATTGGATTAGAGCCGAATTGGAGAATGGAGAGGCGATTGAAGGATGGTCTTGGAAGAATGGAGAGTTGAGATATGGGGAGAAGCTATGTGTTCTCGATAATTCGTCCTTAAAGGAGGAGATATTGGGAGAGTGTCATCGCTCCAAATTTGCTATCCACCCCAGTAGCACAAAGATGTATAGGGATATGAAGCGTCAATACTAGTGGAGGGGAATGAAGCGAGATGTGCAATGTGCTAGTAGGTGAAGATTGAGCATCAAAGGCCAGGAGGAGTCCTACAGTCTTTGTCTATTCCAGAGTGAAAGTGGGATCACATCACCATGGACTTCGTGTCGTGTTTACCATAGACGTCGTGCGGGCATAATGCAGTGTGGGTCATTATGGATAAACTCACCAAGTCCGCTCACTTTTTGGGTATGAAGACCACGGATACATTCGAGACTTTGAGCCAGTTGTATATCTATGAGATAATGAGGTTACACGGCGTTCCGCTCTCGATTGTGTCGGATTGTGACTCTAGGTTTGTGGCGAGATTCTGGTAGAGTCTACAACAAGTGATGGGGATGGAGTTACACTTCAGTATGACTTTTCATCCCTAAATGGATGGCCAATCCGAGAGGGTGATACATATTGTGGAGGATATGTTACGCGCTTGCGCGTTGGACTTCAAGGGGAGTTGGAGAGACCACTTACCATTGGTAGAGTTTGCTTACAACAACAGCTATCAAGAAAGTATTGGGATGACACCGTATGAAGCATTGTATGGAAGACCATGCCGATCACCGACGTGTTGGTTAGAAGCCGGCGAGAGTAGTTTGTTTGGACCGGATATTGTTCGAGAAACTACGGAGAAGATTCAACTCATCAGAGAGAGGCTACGGACGGCGCAAAGTAGATAGAAGAGCTATGCGGACCACAGACGAAGACCCTTAGAATTCAAGGTGGGAGACTACGTATTTCTCAAGGTGTCACCTAAGAAAGACGTGTTTCGATTCGACAAGAAGGGGAAGTTAGCGCCAAGATATACCGGACCGTTTGAGGTAATCAAAGCGGTAGGTAAGACGACATATCAACTTCGACTACCAGCCCAGCTATCCGGAGTACATAATGTGTTCCACGTGTCCATGTTGAGAAGGTGTCACTCGGATGCAACTCCAGTTGTGAACTTGGAGGAGATTGAAATTCAAGACGGAGCAACCTACGAAGAACAACCGGCAGAAATTCTCAACGCCCAGGAAAAAGTGCTTCGCAACAAAGTTATCAGATTGGTGAAGGTTTTGTGGCAACACCATGGAGTAGAGGAAGCTACATGGGAACTGGAGCAAGAAATGCGGGAGAAGTATCCATATTTGTTTGCTACTTGAGGTAAGTTTCGAGGACGAAAATTTCTTTAAGGGGGTGGATTGTAACACCCCGCATTTTCTTTTATATATGTATATAGATATATAGTAAATAATTATGGTAAAAAAAATGTGGATATATGTAGTGATGTGTGTTTGAATTTGGTAGATTGGAAAAGTAAAGATTTAAAATGTTAGTGAAAATAATAGTTGAAATTTAAGAAGTGAAAATATGAAATTTTAGGTCCTAGAACTTGTATTAAATAGGTTTGGTGTAGAAATATGTGTTGGAGAGGTTTAGGATGGATTTGGTTGGCTTAGAAATGGATTGGAAATAGAAAAGGGACGAAGACAGGCTATGAACAGTGCACTGTTCACGTGCACTGCTACAACTTCAAGCTCGATTTAAACCTTGATGTAGTCAATATCTCTCAAAACTCAAAACATGAAATTTTTAGAGCTCTTTCGTATCATTCCATAGCATCTTTAATCATCTCAATCGGAGCTTGGATGAGAGAGTTATGCTCAGATAACGAAACGATATCGAAATAGTCCAATTAGCTTCGTTTTGCATTTAATGTCTCCTTTTGCATCCTAAATCAAAATATACGAATAATGAGTACCTTTAGGCTTTAAATAAGTATAAAAGGCTTTAAGAAACACCCTTTATCACCTTTTATTTGCAAACATCGTAAAACTTCATTAATAGCCGATTCGAATGAGTAAAATAGAAATTTTAGTGTTTCGGGTGTACGTTGACTTGAGTTTTGAGATAAATCATAAAAATAAATGTAATGAATCCAAAACGTTGACAAACCTTAGGGTAGTCATATGGATCAAATTGGAAATTTTTAGTGGTAAAATCGTAAATTTGGAGAAATTCAAAACAGCCTGTGAACAGTATTTTCGGGGGTGCTATGTTTTAAACTCATTTTCATCTCATTTGCCCTCATTTCCTTCACTTCCCTCACACCCCCACACCTCTTGAAACCCTAGAGGGCATTAGAGAAGAAAAAAGGAAGGGAAAAACAAGAGATTCAAGATCAAATATTCTTGTTCTTTACTCCAAAGCTAAAGATTCAAGGTAGGAGTTTTCTCTCATTCACTTACATTGAGGCTATGATATTTATATATGTATGTTTTGGCTATCAATGATATATATATGCCATGAAATCATCTTCTCTTAGACTTTTTGCAAGGATTACATGTTTTGAACAAAGTAGGGTTTAATACCCATGAAATCTCATTTCTAGTTTTAAAACCCTAATTTTTGGAGAGTGATGTATTTCCTTCCTAAATGCTTTCTTTAATATGAATTTCGAAAGCTTATTGTTTTGTGTTGGGTAGAAAAATGATGTTATTGTGATCTCATATATTTTCTTAGTTGGTTGTGGAATTGTTATATGATATTTTTTGGAAATTTTGGATAGATGCTTGTAAATTGGGATAAATGTTGGAATTGTATGCTTGGTTGAGTTGTTTGGGATGCACATGAGTGAGATGTTCTTTGTAAGGATGCTCACCCCTTCCCAAGAGATTCCTGGTAAGGATGTTTGGGAGAAAATGTAAAGATTGGTGAGAGGTTTCATGTTAGGATGTTTATCCATTTTTAAGAGGTTCCCGGTAAAGATGGTTGAAAATCAAAGGTGACCTAAAGGGGGTGGAGGTTACCACAAAGTATGCCACCTACCGAAAGAATTATTGGGAATTGGTTATGGCAATTAATGGTTATTATTTGTATGTGGTGCTCGTTTATTCATTTAAGTAATGTTTTTACATAAACTTGAGATCCTTTTTAAATGTCACTGTTTTATTTCAAATTATGTATATATGTTATGTTAAAATTGAGACCGACCGTTTTAAATGTTTTTCTAAACTTTGTATGGGTTTGGGAGAATTTTTCTCCAGAACTTCGTGCTCACCCCCTATCGTTAACATTTTTCAGATTATTCGCTTGAAGAGGAGGGCGTAAGGGTCGAGGAGCCCGCTACTTGGGAGACTCTACTGGACGGGAGTGTAAATCCCGAGGTGGACGCATAGAGCGACCTCCTTTCCTTTTGTACTATACTTGGACATTCTTTTGGAACATTGTGTAGTCTAACTTATTTTGTTTATTCCGCTGCGCTTCTTTAATTAATTTTTGAGATGTAATAGCGCCATGACTTGAGCTTATACAAATGAAATCTTGTTTCTTAAGGGATTATATTAGTGCTCTCATGATATGAATGGTTTTAGAATATAATGTCGTTCAGGGTGTGTTTTAGAGCGTTACACAAATCCATTACATCGGATTTTGATTGTTATCTATACTCGAGTGTTATGTAATTATATGAAAAATCTCTATACCCTTCTGTTATAAATATAAGCGTGATCTCAAAATGTCTTTCAACTCATGATTGAGTGTAACAGTCCATGTACAATGTTGTTGAAATCAAAAACATTTAGTAGTTTTCACTTAATTTTTTTTCATAACTCATTGGTAAAACCTTTTGAACTAATTTCATTTTCCAGAAAGGGGGCATAGAAGGGACTCAGGCAGAAAAAGGCAATGGATTTGCTAATTGTGTTAAAACATAGATATCATCAATTCACATTCAAATCAAAACGTAAACTTAATATCACCAGATTGAATCGTAACAATCAAACTGCTCTTCAAGACCATATTGGTTCAAGAAAAACAAATATATGTATGAACAAAAAGCCAAAAAAAAAAAAAAAAGCTCTCAGTTCATCAGTATAATCCCAAAAATTGCATAGAAAATCACTAGCAACTCCACATTGATAGTTAATTCAGATGCCTCACTGGTTTTGTCGGCAATACTCGACAGCACCTCTACAGGAAATTTGCATTCCCCTTGGGAAGGATCTGTAGTGACTATCCGGCTTATGTCCTCAAATTTACATGCAGCATCATTTGCCTTCTGGCTCCTTGTTTGGAAAAACATATTGAAGGCATAGGAAATATTCCCTTCATAATCCAAGTTATTGCATGATCCTCCGTATACCAAGCTCGAGCAATCAGATTGATTGCAAGCAAATTCAAAATTTCTGTTAACCTTTGCAAGGTCGCTGAAATCATTGGTGAACACACACCACCGTTTTGGCAAGTATACAACACCCTTAGCAGGATATAGGGCCATGGCATGCCCTTTGCCGGAGAAATCAAGTTGAAATTTAGGAGTCCCATCGTAATTGTAAATCCCCCAGTGGCGTTGAAACATACCCCTACTAGTATCTATCCTGTTTTCATCTACTAGGTTGTAGAAATACGCTTCCAAGGGTCCAGGTCGAAGTGGGGTTCCTTGGTCACTAGCCATTTTTTTGAGGAAGCCATCGTAGAACCTTTTAGCGTTCGCGATGTTGCAATTTGGGTCACCATCTGTTGGCCATCCAATCTGCCCAATGACTATTTTCATATTGGGGAAGCCAGCATTTTTCAGGGACCATACAAATGCATCATATGCTGCGTCAAACATATTGGTGTACGTAATATCACCATCCGTGATTGTACTGTTTGGGTCTTCACCATCAAAGAAAGCGAATTCAAGAGAATAATTATATTTCTGGAGAAGATATATTGGATTTATGGTAGCCATAAATGGGGCACCGCTGGCATTGAGATGCTCCAGCATCTGGATCATAGCGTCCTTTACCTCGTCACGAAAATGGCCAGCCTCTGATGGTTTTGTGCTTCCTAGTTTTAACACGTCCAAAAAATGGGGAACCGTAACTTTAATTTTGTCACCAAAACCTGCCTCATCAAGAGCTCCTTGAATGAGCTGAAATGCAGGAAGTACATCCTTTCGGTACGTATCATCTTTCTCATCCAACGAAAATGGTTCGTTTCCAACAACTACATACCTACATTGGTACCCAACATTATTGGATAAAAATTATGAAAAATAAAAACCTGGAAAGGAAATTTATTCAACCATTAGAAAAGAATAGAATGCTCACTTGAATTTGAAATCATTCCAATTTTGGGTGATAGAGGTTCTCACCCAATTTGTGGCATTATCTTTGTCCTTCATTATTTGCAAGTCATTGTTTGGTACCGCGATTGTGACCTGAATATTAGTGCCTGCAAAGGCGTCAAGCGCAATAGACTGTGCGCTGAACAACTTCACCTTACCAATCCCATTTGTTAAAAGCATGTCAACCACCATGGATGGAAGTAATTTTTGAGTTGTCTGCCTACCCCAGTTCACGCCTACACTATCGGTAATGTTAGCCTTGGCCATGACCAAAAGCATACAACTTGTGCATATCAAGATCATGATATTGGCCATAATTCAAGCCAGCCGATTGGCAGGTTTCTGGCACTTTAAGGGTAATAAAAATTGATCAACTAGAGAGAGAGAGGGAGGTGGAGAGAGAAACAGGGGGAGAATCATCAGAGGTTCGGGTACTAATATGGTGCTATAACAGCTCATAGAGCTGGAATTTTCTGATGTGTGTTTAAGCCCAAATGCTGGAACATAACATAATGGAAGAATTTTCCCAAATGGATGCTAAATAAAGCATTTCAAAAGATAGTCAGTCACCTGCTGTATTGTTTCTAATGTCAGCCGCCTGCTGGATTGTTTCTAATGTTAGTCATACAACCGTGGAACAAAATATTTACATTTGCTTATAATAGCACTTTCATGGTTGTCCTTTCAGCATACAATTAATTTTTCAATGGAAATTTCGAACATTATTCGGTATACAGAATAATCGTACCAGAGGTCTTATTGAAATTTATACACTATTTAATTAGATAGAATTCCAACATTAGCAGTTGATTATTTCTGGCAGGTAGTATTTTTTTCCTTGGGACCTGTGGCAGGAGAGGAGTGTAGGGGTCAACTAATCATGAATATTATGATTATGACTGGTGCACAGCCACATACCAATGCTATCAATTTAGGGCGGGGGGGAATGGAATTCTTTTATATATTGCCATTTGGAAATATTATGCTTTGACTCCTTTCACTATACCCTTTTTCACATTGCCCTAAACTATGATATTTTTTACGTTGCACCCTCAACTATGTGATTAATTTCACATCACCTCAATTATTATTTCATTTAACCCCTGAACTATGCAATTTTTTCAATTTGCTCCAATATGTTAGCAATATCTATCAAAAAAGATGTTTCGCTAGAGGCGATGTAAAACAATTTAAGTACTTGAGGGGGCAATGTGAAAAATTTAATAGTTCATAGGGCAAAGTGAAATTGAATCCCTAGTTTAGGGGGCTCAAAGTGTAATTTTCCCTTGCCATTTCAATCAAAAAATGTTGGAAGGAAACAAGTTGGCAATGAGTTCTGGGCCTTATTATAGAGTAACGATCATGTTGCATGATTTGAGTGAAAAGGGCAAAGTCTGGTGTTTCTGCCGATGGTTAATGAAGATAAAATACGATTCAAATGGATGTAGGATATATATCGTTGCCACTTACCCTATTACACTCCAAGCAAATGGATCTTGGACAAATCATAAGCTTGACCATAAGAAACTGAAAAGGGGAAAGATATCGACAACTTGACCAAGATTTGTTGACATTTTGGTTACAAACATAATTGAAATTGATTCAATGTGTTTGGTACTCGTGTGAATCATTGGATTCAACCAAGGCCGGAGCCACACATTGATTTTGTGGGGAGGCAGCAAAAATTTTTTTATATATATTTTAACATATTTTTTAATTTGTGCCCTCTTAACAAAAACTCTAATGTGCTTTAATCCTCTTAATCATCTCCCATATTTGGATTGAAGTTATTAACCCTCATTTAAGTAACCTAAAATAATGTTTACTTAGTTGAATCTGAAAATATTTTCAAAAAAATATTTTTAAGCTCTTTGTTCTCTCTCCATCTATCTCGCTCCTCTCTCTTACCATAGTTTAGATTTATTGAGGAACATGTTTGAGTCCATTAGTAATGGGATTATTAATGCTCACAAAATATTGGTTGGCCAGCTAGCATAGTCGGCGTCCAAGAATGCTTCTAGCTATAAGAGTACAGTGTGTATTAGAATTCTATGATCAATGATGCCCTTGATATTAGTCAAAATCTAGAAAGAAAGGATACTTGTCGGGGGGTCACTGTGGTAGTGTCGGACACATGTCTAACACGGATATGTGTGGGACACGGTCAGACACGTGTCTGAAACCTCTGGAAATGTCCTGCAAAATAGATTTAATTTTTTTCGAACTAGATACGGCTCGGATATGTGATGGATACAAGAAGGATACATCGGGGCTTCTTTTCTTATTTTAAGAACTTAGTGGGTTGAAACCAAAAAAAAAAAAAATGGAAAGAAGCGACATTGTTTTGGGGCTTAAAAAAAACAAACGGAAATCGTGCAGGTTTCCACTGTATTCTACTGTTCGCAAATTGCAAGTCGCAATAAAGAGAGAGAGAAAAAAAAGAGAGAGAAGAGGAGAGGAGTAGATATACAAAAGAGAAGAAGATGACCAACCTGCGAAGCTGCAACTTGGGAGTCTTAGATCTGCTGCTTGTGAGGATGAGATCTATTGTTATCAAGTTCCTTTCTTTTTTTGTTACCTCAGGTCTTTTTTTTTTTTTGTTTACTTCTGTTTTATGGGGACTTTGAGTGTGACGCCCCAAAATTCGTGAGTCATTTCTTCACTCGTCGATCACTCATCAACCCACGAAATACCATATAATCTGACACCATAGCGTTACACTCCATTCATCTGGATCATGACAAAACGGAATTTGGGCAGAGTCTCATTTGAACGAGATCTTTGCCTAATATACAACCTGTGCATATATTATACATATGACTATTCCAAGGTCCACATCCCAAAGTCTAGGATTTAAAATTTAATCGTTCATATCATTCGAAGAAAAGAACTTAAGATATGGAGGCTCGGAAGTGTTGAAGTTCAAAAAATAAATTTTAGGGAAGAGGTACCATTACTTGTGATAAGGAGTACCGGTACTTGAGCCCTTTGGAAGCCAAATACCGGTACTTGGGTCCGGTTCAAAATCAAGGATGAAGGAGGTACTAGTACCAGTACCTGTAAGCCTTAGAACCAGTACCTGGGCCCACTGGCAATGAGGTATCGGTACCTAAGCCCACTAGAAACTGGGTACCGATACCTGCAAGCATGAGTACCAGTAACATTTAACCGTACATACTCATTCCACATCTATTCATAATTAGATTAGATGTACAATTATAAAGTACCCTTATAAGCCTTTATCAATATTACAAGTTTTGTATTATAAAATGTACAATACCAAAAGACAATATTTATACAAGGATCTTTAATTCCAAAATCTAGAGCCACAAACTGGCTCTATCATCAATACGGGCCCAAGTGAGGGCCATTAGCTGGAGCCTGTCCAACACCTGAAATTTATTTCCATAAAGAGTGAGTCATGTTCAATAGGGTATCTCCTAATAAAATCATATACTAGCTTAGATGCATATGAAATGTCACGTGCAATGTCATATGCAAATCATCATGTTATGCATCCATTCAAACACATATTTTTCATAAATGAATGCTATAATTCCATATCATACCATGAGATGAGAACTCATGCATATTATGTAATCTGAGCTCCATTGGCTCCCATAACACATGCTATGTCATGTGTATACATTTGGGCATTCCAAACCTCCGCCATTGATGTTTGACATCTAATGACTATTTTACAAAATCTGTGTTTCCTTGGGGAAGGTGTTTATAGACTTCTTGCAACGGTCACCTAACTGACACGACATCTATGAACTTCCACCAATGATTCTGCGTACACTGACATATTTTATGGACTTATTACCAATGGAAGCACATATCTAAAATTTTTGGGGCTCGCAGCCGAGGGAGAATCTAGTTTTTTTTGCTAACCCCAACAAGTATTTTCAATGCAAACCCGTACGACTCAGTCAAACTTAGGTCCAATTTTTTTAAGCCCACATATCAACCCACCAAGGATGGTGTTTGTTAAAAACATGCATACACACTCACACTCTTGTTGAATGCCTAAGAATGCGATGCTATATGTGCATATGCAAATGTAATATACCATTGCATTTCATATCATCATGCTCAATATATCATGAAGTATAGAATAAACATGATCGTTATTCATAACCATTCCCAAGCATGCTATATGTAATTTTTACTCCAAATAATATTCTTGAATTTGTAAGCATTTTATTAAACACTTGGTAAACAAAAATATATAAACACATAGTATGCTCAAACAATCCATTTTATCAAACTCAAATCAAGCAAGAAATGGTTTTAACATATTCTCATACTCATTTTCTGTATCCTAGATACCCATTTCATATCACAACCTTAGATTGAAAAGAAACCTAGATAGGAGGGAACCCCACCTATTATAGCATAAGCCCAGGTAGTAGAAGTCTCAAACACTCCAAATCAAGCCTTTCAAGCTCTACCTCTAGATTCTCGTCCTTGATTTTTTTGGAGAAAGACATCATCTTTAGTATGGCTGCATAGCCCGTGTTGCATAGATCAACTTTAACTCTTGATCCAAAGCGATCCAACAGTTGGATCTTCGCAGATCTAAGGAAGAAGATGAAGAAAGCTTAAAAAATTCCTCTCTCTCTCTCTCTCACTCAGAAATTGCAGGCCAAAGAATGGGGAAAAAAATTAGATTTTCCCCCTTTAAATACTCTCCTTATGCTTGGCTCACAATGAGCAACAAATCCCACATTAATTGGTCCAATTTTATTTCAAAAGAATTACATCTCGCCTCATGATAAGTTTAGTATATTTTTATTGAACTAACTTTAAATTATTTTTTTGGTTGCACGAATAAAATGTAATCGCGTTTATTTTAGTCTCACGACACCTGAGCGCATCGTAAAATGCAAACAATCCAACTGCCTTAGACTTTAACAAAAATTGACTAGATAATTACTGTATTGTCATTCGAGTTTTAGGAAAATTTTAATTTTCAACCCGTTCCATAACGACTAATTACCGTTTTGCCCATTTTAATTCAGTTTTAATTTTTTTGGGTTTCACATTGAGATCTGTTGGTTTTTTAATTTTATTTTGTTAGGGTTTTAAGGTTTACAAATTTTGGAGATATTTTGGGAAATTTTTCTTTTTGATGTGCTGCTATTTTTAGCCGTGATGCTGTGGATGTGTATTTTTGAATCTTTGATCTATTTCAATTATAATAAAAAATTAATGTTTGCTATGTCTTATTTGTTATTATTAATGGTGTTGTTATACAAGACAAAATAGTTTTTACAGCGGTAAAGTGCTGTCATAAAAGGTCTATTTGCCATCACAAATATTTTTTGTGACGGCATTGCCCCGCTATAATAAGAGTGGTCTCAAAAGCTTTTTACGACAGCAACGGTCTATCTCAAATAATATTTATGGTAGTAAGACCTTATCATAAATAAGTTGTTACAAAAAATTTGAAACTTTTGCTTTTATCACGGCAGCAAAACTGTTGGCTCAAATACCACATTTGATTGTTGTAAAAAATAGAAAATTTTGTTGTGGCAGTTAATATATTGTCACAAAAAATATGAAATTTTCTCTATGTTAAATGAAATATATTTATGACGGCAACGATGCCACCACAAAAAAAAAATAATTTTTTTTTATTAATGTGGATTGTTGGTAACCAATGTTATATACCCTCTGCATATATACACTTCCATCACATGAATTTAAAGGTACACATTCATACAACTACATAATTCAATATATAGATAAACACAAAGTAATATAACCAACATTCCAAAAGCAAAGCAATATTTTCATATCAAAAAAAAAAAAAAAATTCCCATGAGTTAAACAAAATGTAAAACATGCACTTTTGTAAAACATAACAATCCATGAATACAAGAAATTAATGCAAAAAATTGAACATTCTTCCCGAACCATCTATCCTTTTAATGACACCTAAGAAAAACATAAAATTATTGTTACTATACTGAAATGATATTTATATACATATATACAATAAAGAACTAAAAGAAGTTAGAATATATATTAACAAGGGCTATGTAATATTTTTCTAAACAGCTTGCCCAAGTGTAAGAATATCTTGACGGGACCTTATCAAACACACATTCGGATCTCTTGCATTTTCAATAAATACTTGCCAAAAATTGATCCCAATGAAATTCCATGTATTTCTGTCGATTGGTCCATATTAATAATAAGGCCCTCTGCCACTATGCATTTTGGAACTTTAGAACTAAGTAAGTCTACCTTGTCTCTAACCTACAACCAAAATAATGATTGCTCAACAAGAAAAATATATAATAACGGTTAATATTACTTATTTTGATGACTAATCATTATTATAAATGCATAATAAAAGAAATCCATGCAATTCATGGGTAAATATAAATCATAACATGTGACACATATTATCTATACATCACAAATACAACAATATACATGTAATCAGCCTCATATTTGTAACAATCACGATGAACTAAGAAATTACAATAATTTATTTTTCGATGAGCTCAACATATATGCAGACTAAATCACAAAATATCACAATAATCAGAGATCTACTAATACATATCAACATTCAACAACATGAAAGAAAACACAATCCAATCATTTCTAATAGGTTTAACAATTTCATCCAAATAAGAAGTATAAAATATAAGTCATGGGACATGCACAATTTCTAACAAAATTAATTGATGATAGTTTCCTGCAGGTAACAACCATTTTACGGATAAAAAATGAAACCTCATTGATGGAACAATCTCATGTAAAATACACATACCTTGAAATAATCCGTGTCAAATAATACCCTCTTTCCTTTATTCCCAATTGGAGTATGAATTTGTACCTATATTTGGCATCAAAATTGTCATTGAACACAAATACAAAATTCAGAAGTTTTGTAGTGGTACAAGTTCATTAATTATTAGTTTTGTAACCTAAATATAAATTCTAGTACAAAACCTTATTAGTTGGCCATATAGACGGAGATGTCGCATGAGACTGCTCTTAGGATTGTGGAAGTCCATGTCCCTCAGATTCAGTTTGTGTCCTTATTAAATCCGAAGCCTAAGACATGATAATATATTAAAATTAAAATCAACATAATTTAAAATTTTCAAATTGCAAAATAGAATTCATTGTTTTCATCCACCTGTTTGGCCACCATATCATCCGTTTTTCAATTGAGATTCCAAAAAAGTAATTTTTGCTTGCATAAGCTCGAATTTTACTTTAACTTGTTGATTTACCTCTACTCGCATTCTTATACTGTTCAGCTACATTAGTTCACATTGATTCTTTTGATTACTGTTCTACCTCCGCTCGTTGTTGCTCTACCTCTGCTTGTATTGTATGAAAATTTTGATCAATGAATGCAGGGTTTAATACATCTGATGAGCTTATATTTTGTTTATATAGCGCATTTCGAGGCATTCTAATGTCATAGGTCTTGCAATATCCATGTCCATCTTCTCCCAAAACCTCATGAAAAATTCCATCTCGAAGGGTTGGTGTTTGATCTGACTCAGGAACTTGAGATAGTCGCTCCTGAAATTCTTACTTCAACTTAGAACAATGAATTAATATTGCTTAGATATCTTGTAACGAGTCAGATACAAAATTATTTAAAATTGCATAAATATAAGTAACAAATTCAATGATTTCTACAACATATAGAACACCATTCTTTTTGTGTGTTTTGATATAGACACTGATTTTATCGGTCCTCTCTCCTTTTTCTTCATTCTAAAAATATCAAGAACCATAAACTAGATTTCAATACTTGTCAAATATAGACATAATGTTACACATCTAAACACATTCATTTTAAAAGTCACTTGCCTGTATTTATGATTTGATTTTTACATAGAGAATGGTTACATGTGGATTGTGATTATGTGTGATAGAAATGGAGGCATCGACCCCTACATCAAGTACGATTTAAGTCTCATATGGGAATTGGATTTGTACTTCAGTTGGATCTGGAGTGGGTGTACTCCTTTGTGTGTTTTTGGGGAATAGTATGTTAATGTTTAAATGATACTAATGTTTGATGGTGTAAATTATTGTTTATGATTAGTATTGTAAGTGTGCTATTTCATATTATTTATAATAGCAAGAGTTTGTTTGTGCAAAACTGAAATATGAAGGTGAGGGTTAAGGATGTTGTGATAACATTATGTTTATGCTATGTGATCTTAGTAAAGGAGATAGCCTTTGGTGATGAGAAAGTTGTGTTTTGTTTAGCATTGTGGTTATGTTTAGTGGCCTTATTGGCAAATATAGCCTTAAAGGTAGATTTGTGTGTGGTGGATTTTTCCTTAATGGTAATCATGTAGCCCGTGTGGCAAATATAGCTTGTGTGGCAAATATTGTCTATATGGCGAATATTGTCTATGTGGCGGGTAGAACCTGAGTTGCAGAAATTATAACCTTATTGATTGATGTATTGAACTGAAGTATTATAAGAAAATTACTCGAGAGATATGGAAGTTGACACGTGATGGTTATATAATTGTTTAGTTACTTCGTATATTGAATTGTTGATATAAAAGGTATACTTGCTGTTGTTATAGTTGGTGAGACATTTTTATATAGCAGGAGCGTGCTGTGCCAGACGGTTGCTATTTAAGTGGTAGATTTAGCAATAGTTAATATGGTTGTACATGTGAGTGTGTTTTTCTATATAATTTATCATAGCAAGAATATGCTTATGTGGTATTAATATATGTGTGAGTTGAATATGAACTTAAAGATTAAAATATGAATATGATATGTAGCGTTGAGAATGAATTAGTCTTTATGACTAATGTTGATTGGTAATAACAAGTGAGTGTGTGGATTATTGATAGTCAGATAATGTGATTGTTCAATTACATAAAATAGTAATTAAATAGTCTATTGGCTAGTACGACCTTAAAAAGTGATTGTTTCCCCTTAGTGGTGATTGTGTGGCCTTAGTGGCGATTGGTGCCTTAGTGACGGAATATGCCTTAATGGTAGATATAGCCTTAATGGCTAAGTTGTTGTCTTAGTGGCAAATTATGCCTTGCAGCCAAATATTGCCTTAAAGGCAAGTTTTTAGACTTAGTGGTGAGAATGGCCTTAGTGGCAAATGTATATACGTGTGTGCCATATATGATGGCTTATGTATGAATATCTATATGTGGATGTCACATATAATGGCTTATGGATGTATTTATGTGAATGATGTATAGAATGGCTAATGGATGTGTAGATGCAAAAACTATCTATGAGGGTTAATGTATATTGTCGTAGTGGCAAGATGATATTGTTTGAATGGAAAATATGTATCTATTTAATCTTATGATATAAATACAATTTTTGGAGCAAAGAATTCTTTTATGGTATTATAGATGGATTATGGTACGATGATATTCAATAAAATATTGATATATTTATTGATAAATGAACATTTGGTTACCTTGATTGTGAATTTGTCTCTATGTATGGTAGTTTGTATGAGAGAAAAAGTAAAACACTTTAGCTTGAAATGAAGAAATGAAAAATAAAAGTTGTGTTGATATGATAAATTTGATGATGTGAATTAATGAGAGTGAATGAATTTGGAATTAGGATATTTATATCTGGTATTGCTTCAACAACGTAAATTCTTATATTTGTTGAAACCCATGAATAAGTTTTGCTGTAAAAAAAGGTTTAATGAATTGAATTTTTGATGCTTTAATACAACCATGCATTTATAAAGTAAAGGTATCTGGAATACTATTATGAGAGAGAGAGAGAGAGAGAATTAAATGTTTTGATAGGATGTTGAATAACTGGTGTTTGACATAAGTGTATAGATAGATGATACATGATTAACCCTGAATAGTGTGGTAATAAATTAGAATTTAGAGTTAAATGTGTGCTTAAAGTAGGTTAAAGTGATTGAGTTATAAAGTATTAGGGTTAATGGATAAAATATCTATTTTGTAGGGATTGAAGGATAATTAAGGAAGTTCAAAGGAATAAAAGTGTAGGGACTAAACAAGGAAAGGGAGGCAAGTGTAATTAAAGACTCAACAAGTCAACAAAGGAGGGCTACACAAGGCAAAAACCAGAGAAACACTATTGTCTGAAAGGTGGTGATGACATATAGACGGTGCCATTAACTACCTTCCTCCTTTTTCTCCTATTAGCCCATTTGAGCAATAAAGGACCCTGATTGGCCAACATGGGTGCCTATCTCCTTAATCCCTACCATCTGGTGCCTATAAATACCCCTATTCAGTCAATTTTCAAGAGAGTTTGTTGGAAAGAAGAAATCAATCCATTGTATATGAAGGAACTATTGAATTGAACCATTTTGTAGAGTTGGGTATACTTGCGATAATGGAAGCGAGGGGTTGGGATAATTATTTGAGAAATAAAGGGGAGGTGGTGAAGGAAATTGTTAGGGAGTTTTACTCCAATGGCGAGGTGGTGAACGGGGCGATCAATACATATGTAAGGGGAATTTATATCAATGTGAATGCAGAAGTGATTATGGAGCAGAATTGACTGGAATTGCGAGCTTCCAGTTGGGAAACAAATGGTTTTCCAAATAAGCAGTGGTGATTAACAAATACAAGATGGTTAACTTGATTGCTGTTTTGAATTTTTCCCCACTTGGACGAAAAAAATTAAATTCTGCTATACTTGCTCGGCTTTTTTATGCAATAGGAAAGAATCATAGCATTGATCTTCCATTCTTGATCTTTTTTAAGATGATTAAGGGTTATGATACTAAGAGGAATTCACTTCCCTTGGGGATGTTAGTGATAGAGATTTGCATTGATTGGGGAGTGAGGATCAAGCCAAACTGGGAAGTGCTAAAGCCAATGGGATTCTTGAATAAGGTATCATCCAAAAATCCCATTGAGGTGCAAGGCACTTTGGATGCCGAGGAGGAGAGAGAGGCAGTGCCGACCCATGCTAAGATGAGTGATAGGAGGACTCTACGAGAGATCATGCTTATCATTGAGACAAATCAAGATGAGATCCTCCATTTTTTGGGTGGTGGAGTAGCCGGACCTTCGGTCTCTTTAGTAACTAGTGACTGTTTCCATTTCTTTTCTTGACTCGCTACGTGTTTTGTTATCCTGAGACAATTTAGTGTTTTGTTTTAAATATTAAGGTATTTTGAATGGGTTAAGCTAGTTTTTGAAGGCATTTTGTTTTGCATAATTATATTGTAGGGGGAGTCAAAATCAATAATAATGAATTCCATGGGGAGTGTGATAACCCTAGCCATGACTAACATGATGATCTTCTTGAATGACAGGGCGCCATTCAACCCAATCAGGGGGTCTTTGTAGGCTTCAAGTCTTTGGGGGTCAACCCCATTGAAATAAATTATGAGTATCCTACAAAGAGCTACCCGAGTCCACCAGGATGCATCTCATATCAAACTTTTCTATCCTTTGGGTGATAATGAGAGCATCCTCGTAGGATAAGACAATGCTAGCTTAGGTTGGCATCAGAAAATGAGATGGATTTTGACCTAGCTTGGCCTTTCTTTGAAATAAGTAACCCAGCATGGCTTGGGAGACCCTTTGCAACCCAGACCTCATTGAGTTACTGGTTGGCCGTTCATGTGAGTATGCATGGATCACCTCGATGATCATAGTTGCTTCATCGGCGATAACATCGTAGTGCTTCTCACCCTCTTGAGTTTTTCCATCATCAACGAATTCTTAAAGGTGCCCTTCCTATAGCAAATTCTCGAGGAATGCCTTGTACACCTGGAAGTCCTCAATGAGGGGTCCAATCTTCCATTAGTAGGATCACTATGCAGTCGAGTTCTTGGTGGAGGGATCACCCTGTATCTTTGGCTGCCATTTGAAGAAAGGCTAGTTTTTTTTTTTTATTTATCTTATGGAGCATTTTGTAGATTGGCTCCTTAAAGATTGAATGAATCCCCTTAAAGGCGAAATGAATGTGAGCCTGAGAAGAGCCTCCCTTCTTACTTGGGCGATCCTTTTCCTTCTTCTTCGCCGTGACATTTTTGCCTCAGTACCAAACCGTTTCATCCTTAACCTTGGAATATTTTTTGATATGAGCCATGATGTTCTTCATTTCAGTCAGGGTCCATTTGGTGAAGGACTGGTACGATTCTACCTCCCAAGAGAGCCTAAGTATGAATATGGTAGTGACCATTGTCTCTGTATAGCCTTCTGGCTTCTTGACCACTTCCTAGTATCTCATCTCACATTGTCGGAGGGTTTCTCCATCTTTTCATCACAGCAACAAGAGAGTGTCAACATCTTTTGGCCTTTTGTTGCTAGAGATGAATTGGGTCAAGAAATTTTTGGTCATTAGCCTCCAGGTGCTAATACTCTCGGGGAGCAAGATCTCGTACCACTTCACGATAGTGTCCTTGAGGCTCATCGAGAATACCCAACACAACTTGTGGTTAATGTCGTAGAGGGACATAAGTTGCATAAACTCTCAGAGATGTCCCTCAAGATCAGTTCTCCCATCGTAGAATTTAAATCGGGGCACGATGAACTTTCTCGAAAACTCCACCTCCAGGATACCCTAAATTAAAGGTTACTTCATTAAGGTCATCCTTGGGATTGTTGTATTGGGACTTGCAATGTAAAGCCCCTTGTTGCTGGTGGTTGAGGTAGGACCATATTTCCTTATTCTTTTATTTAGAATTAGCTTTGAGCTTTGGGACTCTATGAAATCCCATGTCCTTGACCGAGAGGGTAGATCCCTCCTTGGATACTTTTGTTCCATCTTTTCATGACAATCGATGATGAAAGTCTTCACTTGGCAAAGGTTTTGCCCTTTTCCTAATTTTAAAGGGATTGCCCCCTAAGACTCTACTACCTTTTTACTGAGGCAATGATCGAGATCAGTTTGAGGAATGTCTTATGAACGCTCCCAAGAGTGTATTCCTCACATGCTCTGGCTTACCTCGCCCCTGAGGAAGCCTGTGCCCCAGGAGGCCTCGATCGAGAGTTCAAATTCATTTAGCTTGTTGCTGACATTGATGTTGACTTTCTCTATCTACTTCGACTAGCCACCTAGTCACTCCTCTATTCATTCACTTAACTTGTAGGCAAAGATTCCCCCCCCCCCTTGCCCACTGAGCATTGAGTATTTGTTTTGAGGATTTTGAGGGGAATTTTGGTGGAACCCATCTGACTGGTCCAGGAATTTGGACACTTGCAGCACTGGAATTTGGACACCAAATTGCATGGGTTGAATGCTACACAAAAATTTTAGATAGAGACACCTGAGTAAACGAGGTAAAGATTCTTGCAAAATAGGAACAAGGTTAAAAGGTGGGCAGAGAGGTATCTAGCTTATCCCTTCAATGCCTAAGTTAGTCGGCATTCAAACAAAGGATATTATGTACTGCACTAGTTTTATCTTAGTTTTATAATTGATACGTAGTTCTTTGGGCAATTTTATGCCATAAAAGATGATGGCGTGGCACTTTTGGGGGGTCATTTGAAATCGGAAAGTGTTAGCCCCTTTTTGGCCAAATAATCAATGGCTACTGCCCCCCTCGAGGCATACAATTATTAGGCGCGGGTGAGGTCGGTGATTGCTCTAGATTAGATTTCGTAATGATTGTCCTACTCATGGGACCAAGCATTCAATGCACGCAACCTTAACATTTAATGACATTTATTAGGCATTAAATTAGTTGTGCCGAGCACTCATGAGGTTTGCGATGAGCATTAAATACCACCATCCTCGACTAATCCACATCAGCAAAGGTTATACCCTTATCAAAATTTTATGAAATATGACGTGAGACATGAAGTGACGTATTTGCACAAGCAATCATTCTATGCCATTCATCGAATCAATGGATCCCACATGTCCATTTAGTATTTATTACTCGGGCCTGAGACTATCCACCTTTCCATGCCTCTAGGCCCCCAAAGGGATGTTCTTATCCTCGAGGTCCCTTTCTCGGGAAATTATAACTCCTCGGTGCAGAATTGTTCATGTCCACATGTCATGTCCTGATATGATTGTTGCTTCATATCCTCTTATTATGCATTTATGTATGTACTCGTATCTTCCTATTTTCTCTCATTCTTGCATAGATTCCCATCTTAAAATTTTCTTATCTCCCTTTATCACTTCACATCTTTATCTTTTCTCCTCCTTCTCTCTCTCTCTCTCTCTCCCTTTCCCTCATTCTTCACGTTGCAAACATATTAGTTTTGAAAGGTGAAATATCTCATACCAGATACTGAGGGGTGATGTGAATTTTGTGTGCTTGATTTTTAAGAGAAACCGAACAATTCCCCATTCTTCTTGGGAAACAGACAAGCTGCCTGGGATTGGGGTGGACCAGCTGGAGGCACTTCAATTCTTAAGTCAATAAGGATTCTAAGTGTTAGCAAACCAACTGCAGAGAAAGAAATGTGTACCTTAAACTTATGCTTTACACGATATTTATAGTGATTTATACCATTTTCTAGGGCTTTTATCATTGGATGTACAAGTTGGCACACCTATTGTTTAGCCAAATCTTTCTTAATTCATATAGAAATCTTTTCAAAATTCCTTTCTTATTGGTTGATTCTTCAGGTCACATGTTTCTAATGTGCACTTATAATTTAGGCAATTTCTCTCCTAGTTATTCGAGATACCCTAGCTATCTCTTTGCTTAGCCTTTCATCAATGCTTAGACTTCATCCTATCAACCTTCTCGTGTTTGTAGGGATGACCTACTATTTGGTCTTGTTTGGATAGGGATCATTCTCCAAAAGATAAGAGTCAAACTCTGGCTAACTTTAGTCTTGTAGTATCTCTTTGAGAGCATAGTTCATAAGATTCTGCTCGGCACATGCTTTCCTACTCATAAATACTTTCCACTGAGCAGAATTTTTTCAACTGATTTCTTTTTTGGTTGGGCTTCTATTCAATTTGGTTGGCTGAAGTCAAAATTTGCCCGGCTAAGCAATAGTCATGTTCAATTGACCCTTTATCTGCTTGGCCATAGTTCGATTAAACCTTTATCTGCTCGGTCATCAAAGAGTCACTCCAAATAAATCTTTTTAGCATGCAAAAATTGCCACGTATCCTAAATGATGATCAGAAGTTCTGAACCCCTTCAAGTTTATTAAAAAAAATCATTGTATTACACATTACACACTTACTTTTCACATGCATATTGTGTGCCATAAATCCTAGTGTAATAGACTCTCCAACTAAATTCTTACATGTCTCATAAATAACCACTTACCAGTTTTGGTAATAATTAAAAAGATCGGTTTAGTGCACGAGAGTCTCATTACTGTGAGATTTGTGGGGGATCAATATGAAGTCTTACCTCCACATGTATTCTTATTTCTACATTCAGAAAGATTGTTCTCCCTTCATGAAAAGAGTTTTATCTTTGATAATTTCTCCACATTTGAATTTGTTACCATCCTTTTTGAACTATTCGTATTCAGTTTTTTTTTAAAAAAATAAGAAACAACAGCCCACAAACCACACTCTACCTTATAAGCTTTTGTGGATGCAATTCTCATACTCTCCATTTTTATCAATATGTCTCAATGATAAATCAACTACTATGTAAGAGTTATTACTATTCAGTGTTCTTAATTTTATTACCAGTGATCTATTATTTAAAAAAAATTGGAGGAATCCAGATTTACCTTTGTATACAATATGATTGTGTTAGAGCCTATCAACGGCCAACATAAACACATCGACAATCATAGGCACCTCCTCCCCTTCCCTCCTCCCTCTTCCCTCCTCCTTCCTCCCTCTCCCATAACAAATCAAACTCTTTTTGCTGACCAGAAAAAAAAAACATCATAATATATCACACATATTAGCATTGATTTTGATCAATCTCATTTAATACAATTCTGGTAACAAGATGAAAAACCAAATTTATGAAGAAGAGGAGTAAGATGAGGAAGCTTGTAAAGTCCATCCATCAGGAATCATGAGAGACTGCTGATTGTAATAGATGACACAAGGGCTTTCATGGTTGTGCACTCCCTCATATGTTGTTATCACATAGCTTTGGTCTTCCCTATCTCTTTCAACCCTTTTCTTCACATTGCACCCTTCACTTGAACATTTATAATAATTCCTGTTCATTCAAGATATCTTAATGAATAAACATTGATTAACCTATGCATGCAAATCAAATGACAACCATAAATAAAAAATTTGTTGTGTAGAAAATTGACCATATGATTGATAAAGCTATGAAAATGCATGATGACCTGTATTATGAAGAATTATGGTCATTAGTGGAGTGTGAACCTAAGTCTTATAGATTCCCGTGGAGACTTTTGGCTGACATTATTCTGGTACCCCTAATCGCAACAACATTCTATTTTTCTTACTAGTGATCATGAGGTGGCTTCGATGCAACAAGTTAGTTTGGAAAAATCCAGTTTGGTATGTAGTAAGAATGTTCCAAAGATTGGAGTTAAAGAAATACAGGCTATTCTTGGTGTTCTTCGGGTTCAACAACATGAGAAGTACCTTGGGTTGCCATCTATTGTGGGTAAATCAAAGAGGGAAGTTTTTGATGGTATCAAGGAAAGAGTTTGGAAGAAGCTACAAGGGTTGAAGGAACAGTTGTTATCAAGGGGCGGTAAAGAACTGTTAATAAAATCAATCGCTCAATTGATACCTACATATGCTATGGTGTAAACCCCCACATGTTTATATTAATATAGTAATGTACTTATTTAGTGATTCTTATATATGTAATGACATAAGAATAAACCATATATATTGAAACTGTAAGAATAAATACTATAGAGGCAAATTGATTATGAAATTTAATTTAATTTTTGAAATAAATCATAAAAATAAATATTTTTAGGTTAAAATAACATTAAAAATGAATCCGGAATGTTAAAAAACCTTAGGGTAGTCATATGGATCACATTAGAGATTCTTAGTGGCAAAATTATAATTTTGGAGAAAATCAAATCAGCCTGTGAACAGTAAATCAGGATTTGGCTGACCTTATAACACCATTTCATCCCATTTTTCTCATTTCTTTCACTCCACTCTCATCTACACCTCTTGGAACCTTAGAGGAAGATTAAGGGAAGAAGGAGGCCATTAGAGCTTGAGTTCTTACTTGAAATTTTGATTCAAGGTAGGGGTTTTCTTCCATCCTTGTTCATTGAGGTTAGGGTATTTATATATGTATGTTTTGCCTCTAAATGTTATATATATGATACGAAATCATCCTCTCTTAGTCTTTTTTTGCAAAAATTATATGGTTTGAACAAATTTATGGTTGAATACCCATGAAATCTCTTTTTTTGCTTTAAAACCCTAGTTTTTGGAGAGTGATGATTTTTTTCTTAAATTCTTCATTTATTATTGATTTCAAAACTATAGTGCTTTGTGTTGAGTAATAAAATGATGTTGTTGTGATCTCTTGTATTTTTTTTACTTGGTTATTGGAATTGTCACATGATAAATTTGGGAATTTTTGATATATGCTTGTAAATTGAGAAATTGAGTTTGGTATTGTATCTCTTATGAGTGTGGGATGACCATGGGTGACCTTTAATGAGATATCATAGAGTGGGTAGACGTTCTTCATACTCCGTGTGGGTTTGAACTTTTTCTGTCACTCGTAGTGGGGTTAGTGCTTTGGTAAGACTAAATCGTTATTGTTCATGGGTATCGAGGCGGAGGGTTAGTATACTAGTGCCTGGGTTGGATACGTCATGTCATTGGTATGATATACGCCCTTCCTAAAGGTTGGATATCTTTGAGAAGATTTGGGTGTCTGTGTGTGGGCTAGATGTTACTCAATGCGTTGATTCATGTGGATGTCTTACATCATGGTTGAGATATATGTATATATTGTTGTGAAATATTCAACTTATGAGTTATTGTTTATTCTACCAGAAATGGTTTCTATAAGAATCTTGGGAAGAATGGGATTTCACAAGAACTTGTGAGAAACAGTTTATGGTGAAATGGATTATTAATTGTATATTTAGTTCTTTTATTCATTAAATTATTGTTGTTACTTAAACTTGAGATCTGTTTCAAATGTCCTTGTTTTCTTCAAAAGTTATATATGCCATTTATAAAATGAGACCGATCATTTTATATGCTTTTCTAAACCTTGTTCGGGTTTGGAAGAATTTTCCTACAGAGTTTCGTGCTCACCCCTTACTTAACAACCTTTTCAGATTATCCTCTCAAGGAAGAGTTGAGAGTCGAGGAGCCCGAACACTGGGAGACTCTGATAGACGGGAGCGTGAATCCTGAGGTGGACGCTTATAGTGATACTTTCTTTTGTTCTAGACTAGGATATTGATTTTGAACATTGTGAAGTCTAGTTTTTCTTTTGTTATTCCGCTGCGCTATGATAGTTAAATTTTTGGGATGTAAATGCCATGGTTGGGTATATTCTTTTGGATAATGTTGTAAATTTTATGGATAAAAAATAAAATCTTATTTATTTATGGATAATATTACTACTCTCATGATGTAAATGATTTTAGACAGTAATGTGGTCAATATTTATTCATAAATGGACCCGGTGTGGTCAATGTAGTATAATTATACAGATTGTATTTTGGGTACAGCTGCCCCTACAAAAGAGACTCTGCCTGAATTTTGTTAAATTAAGGACTCTTAATTTTTGGGGTATTACAAGTTTGGTATTAGAGCCTAGGTTTTAGATCTTACATGGAAGCTATAGGTTATGGATTACCACTAGAGAGGTAGGATTAGGTTAAACGAAATCATTGGTCTATATTTTATATAAGTCCTAGGCTTTAGATTAAAGCAATAATTAAGATGTCTTGTACATCAATGAAACTAAATTGTTAATTGATGTGCAGGATGGATGGAGGACGAGGAAGTGGGCGTGGTTGTGGAGGTCAAGCAAATCCACCCCCACCACCACCTCCCGATGCCATGAACGACATCTACCAATGCTTAAGGGAGCTCACCACTCTGGTAGGAAACAACAACAACCACAATGGGGGAGCTCATCCACTAGCCCAAGTACCGGGCAACAGGGATGAGAATCGGAGAATGGTCGTTCTTCGAGAGTTTCTAAGACAACGCCCACCCACTTTCCAAGGAAGCTTCAATCACTTGGATGCGGATAGATGGATCCGCCGAGTGAAGAAGATTTATGACGGCATGGGTGTGGCTGATGACCTTAGGGTGGGCTTGGCGACATATCTATTGGAGGGAGAGGCCAACCATTGGTGGGATTTCTTAAAGAGAAGGAGGAACATCGATGCACTCATTTGGGAGGAGTTCGACCAAATCTTCCAAGACAAGTATTTTTCGGAATCAGTTAGAGACAGAATGAAGGCAGATTTTCTTACTCTACAATAGGGCAGCATAATGGTGGCTGAGTACGAGAAGAGGTTTGACAAGCTATCCCGTTATGCTACGAAGTTTAAATCTACTGAGGCCAGTAGGATCAAGCGCTTTGAGCAGGGATTAAGGCCTGTTATTCGGGAGAAGTTGGTGGCCCTCAAGATCAGAGAGTATGGGGATATGATTGACCGAGCTGCACTTGTGGAAAGAGATATAGAGGATACAGTGACATCGCATGACAGAGATCACGAAAGGACAAAAGAAAAGGGGACCATAGAATCAGTAAAAAAAGGGGAGGAAGCCGTAAGAAACCCTAGAAGGATTACCCGTATAAGTAGAACACTATCATACTACAAGTAGGTACTGGAAACTTCTCCATTGAAAGACTGGTAATCACAAAACTCTGTATAAACAGGCTTTAAGCCAAAACACCCATTGTAATCTTCTTCTTTAAGAAATATACACAACCTAAGGAGCAAGAAACTTTATTACAGTAGACGTAGCCTTAGTCGCTCGGCTAAGATGAACCATTTATACATAGTTTTTGACTCATTCTCACAGCTTAATCCTTTATCAATTCATATATTTACACCAACCCCTATCTAGGCCATAAAATTATAGTTCTAAACTTGTGCTGAGCATCTCCGAGTACCATCACCATAATAAGGTCAGGATCCATCGGTTTAGGCAAGTCAGAATGCAAGGGATCATAAATATGAGCAGGAGGCACGTCAACTGGTGGCCCAAGCTTGTGCTTGGCAAGATTCTCCTTGGTTACGAGGTCAAGAAAATACTTCAAGCCAAAAGCTTCTACCTTACCCACCTTGGTAGCTTCCTCGGCGTCGAGAGTCAAGCAAAACTCTATAGACAAAACCAAGCATTAGAATAACGATTGCAGGTTAGAGTTCTAGCTAGTAGATGAAAGGAAAAGTATGACCAATTTTTATCCTTACGAGTATTCCATGGGACTCCCCAAAATCGAGGAAGGCGAGGGACGTCGCCAAAAACTCCTAATACTTCTCTGGAGTCACCTTCTACAGAGAATTACCTCGGTTTCTACCCCTTGTTGGATGACGAGAGCCCAAAAATCAGACTCTTCTCCTTCATCCTCTTAGCAAAATAGAGGAAACCTAATGAAGGAGAAGACTTAATCTGGAAAATTGAGGCAATCTCACAAGTCGTATGGGGTGAGTCGTTTCTGCTCTCTAACCAGTGGATAAGAAAGCTAACTAATAAACCCAAGCAGTTCGGAGATAGCCAAGTCGGACAGATATGCAAAAAGCTAGAATGTCTCTGATGAAGCGGTGAACAGGAAATCGAAGGCCAGCACAGAAAACCGAATCAAAGAAGCAGGTCATCCCAGGAATATTAGAGTTACACCTCTCATCCTCTTCAAGAGAATGGAGTAGAATAGACTTGGGAAAGGAATATTCTTCCCTCAAATCTACCAAATCCTACTCGTCGAGATGACTCGAAGTCGACTTAGCACAACATGTAAGGTTAGAGAGATCCCTACAAGCCTTTACCTTCTTAGGGGCAGAAGTACAAGCACCCTTAGACGTTTTCCTCCTAAGATAACCAGAGGGAATGGGGGGCAACAATAAAGGAGTCTCCTCAGAAGGAACCAAGGTCAGAACCTTGAGACCCGTTCCTAAGGCTTCCTGAGCCGGCTCCCTGGGAAGGAACTCAAAATTCTTTGCTAAGGACACAAAAAATTGGTTATTCCTAACCAGAATATCGCTATAGTAGGTATCCCCTCCCCATCAATGGGAGAGGGCGCCCCTTCCTCGGAATGACCACTAGTAGAAGACGAAGGGACTCCCTCATTGTCTCATCCTCGTAGTCATAATCAGAAATCACCCTCCACATTATCGGCCCAAATTGAATATTAGAGTATAAAGAGGGCAGATGTAAAACACAATCCGTTAAGAACAAAGGAGTAAGACACCAAGTTCTAATTAAATATAACCTCAGTAGTAGAGGATAATCTATGAATAGAAAAAGGGAGGCAAAATTACTAGAGCGATTCCAAAAATAACTGAATCATCAAATAAGGAAACGAAAATTGAAACCGCACCAGGGAGGGTTGAGGGGATCTAGATTGAAGAAAAAGAAGGAGTATGAAGGATATACCTAACCAGAAGCTAGAGTTGGATCACAAAGGAATGAAAAATGTAGGATCCTGAGTCACTGAGAACTTAGAACAGCAGCTTCAAGAACTAGGAAAAAGGAGAGAAATGCGAGAAGGAAGAGATTCAAATGCAAATAGGGGAGACCAAGATTTTCTTTCCCCTTTTATACACATTATTTATTATCACAATGGGACGTGGAGAGGGATGTGCAGGAAACCATTTTTTTGAAGATCGCTCTACAGGGGACACATGCCTCCACTCAAGCACGTCTGTCCCATCAAAGCCGGCACAAATTAACCAAAAGTCCTAAGGCAGAGCTGATGATAAGATAAAACCGTCATCCATGGGGGTAATCATAACCCTGGAAAAGACTTATTTAACCCTAGTCTAGAGAATGACGTCGTCCTCGTGACCTTGGGCTGGGGGGCAATTGATAATTGTAGAATTTTGGAGTGGGCTGCCCATCCTAATTCCAAATTGCCCACTGGGCTAAAAAGGGTGCACAACGGCCCAAGAAACCCCTTAATAATCCATCTGATCTGTAATAAGGAGTGGGCCATAATCCAAATGAGGAAGCTCAACAGAGAATCCAGCTCAACATAACCCTACTCGGTTGTAGCAAGCTCAGCTTTAAGCAGCCCAAGATCAAGTCAACAAACCCCAAATGCCCCACTTCACGTCACGTGTCCAGGGAACCAGGGGACAACTTCTGAAACCTCTAACAAACGTGTAATCTCTGGCGAAGGAAATAACTGTGCACGTAACCACCCAAGGATCATGGATACAACGGCGTCACATGATAGAGATCATTAAAGGACAAAAGAAAAAAGGACCACAGAATTAACAAAAAGGGTGGAGGAAGCCGTAAGAAACCCTAGAAGTATTGCTCGTATAAGTAGAACACTATCACACTACAAGTAGGTACTGACAAGTTCTCCATTGAAAGACTGGTATTCACAAAACTCTGTATAAATAGGCTTTAAGCCGAACAACCTATTGTAATCTTCTTCTTCAAGAAATATACATAACTCAAGGAGCAAGAGACTTCATTACAGTGGACGTAGCCTTAGACTCTCGGCTAAGGTGAACCACTTATATATTGTTTCTGATTTATTCTCACAACTTAATCCTCTATCAATTCATATATTTACACCACCCCTTATCTGGGCCATAAAATCATAGTTCTAAACTTGGGCTGAGTATCTTCGAGTACCATAAATATATATATATATATATATATATATATTAAATTATTGAAAGTTAGTGAGAGTTGGATATAATAGCTACCTAAAATAAAGAGCGTGGTTGGAGTGAACTTATACAAGTGTCTAAGGAGTGAACTTATAAAAGTTGCTAAGGACTGAACTTTAAAAGTGACTAACTAAAATAGATAATACAATATTTAAATATATTTTAACTAGCAATTTTAGGGGGTTCCCATGTCCCTCCGCCCTTGGGAGGGAGGACCATGCAAGCAGGGGTTTAAATAGGGTACCGACAAGTAAAATATTTTGATACATACCTCACTATATATTCTGTACAATCACAATGCAATATGTGGGCAAATTTATTACATTATTGTTTCATCTAATTTTATTATTTTCGAGTTTTATTGATATAAATAACTCTATTTAACATCTACCGCTTAGATTCAATTTCCCTGTGATGCCAAAAAATATATGTTTTTGTAAGCTAATAAGTGCTACTTAGAGCATTTCTAACATTGACTCAAAATTAAATTTAATTTAAAATGACCTAAAAAACTTCTCCAACTTTAGACCCAAACTTATATCAAATTAAAATAAAACTTATTCTTGACCCAAACTGAGAGAGATTTAAATATTATATCAAATTTTCAAATGTAACTTTTTATCCTATCTAAACCAAAAAAAAAAAAAATCCTTTGACAAAACAAGTTATTGCCTTTATCTTCAAAGTCATTGTCATTGCTGCTGACCACACTACCTCTCTCTGTCTCTATTCTTCGAGGATAACTTTTTACTATATGTCACTCTCTCTTTCTATACTCTTATCTCTCTATTTTTACCCTTATTCTCTCTCATAAACTCACGTCCTCAAGATCTCTCTCTCTCATACGGAATTGTTTTAGGCAGAATTGAAGACAGGAAATACTGTTAGTTGATATTAAGTTAATATTGAGTAAATATCTTAATATGGGGAGTCTTTTCTTTTCTGTTTTAATATTGGGGAAGGAATGAAAACAGAAAATGAGAGAGGATAAAATGTTTTTGTGACAAAAACTTTTTTAAAAAAATGAGCTTTGAGAGAGTAAGAGATTATTTTTAAAAAAAAATTGAGTAGATATTTAAATTTGTCCATTAAAGTATTTTATACAAAATCAAGCTTTTTACTCAAATTTGAGTCATAATTGGACATGCTATTATATTGAGTTGTCTACCAAGTTGCATACTGGTTTAGGCTTGTGCTCCTCCTCCTTGAAAACAAAAAAGGCTGGAGCTGCATGCACTTCCAATAACACTGTAGCAACATAAATTTTCGAACAGTCATGTCTTAAGATTGATGTGGGATCTAAAGCGATAACAAGTGTTTATTTATTAAAGATAAATTCGTGTTCGAATTTGGGAATTGGCCTTTTAAAAATGAGAAAGGACTACATACCACTGATATCACTAGATCCCGCAATAGATGAAAAACTTATAACCTGGGTATGACCAAATAATTTGGCCAAATCAAATTGTCAGAGAAAGGTATCATAGTTTGAAGATGCATACACGATAATAAGTATGTGTGAAAGGTTATCTTTGTTATACTCGCATTATAAGTCAATTTAACCCGTTGGACATGTGGTCAGTAGATGTAGGCACAATGTGAACCATGTGTATGCTTGTGTTCTTTTTTCTCTGTCTTTCCTTATCCCCAATCCCTCTCATATTTTAAACTTCTAGATTATGGTTAGTGCTTCCTCATTTCTGAAAAATAGCACCCATTTATGTAAGATATAATATTGAGTGAATGAAGAAAGCTATCCAATGGGTGACCCGAATTGGTTGCTTAATCGAGGGAGTCAAATGCTATACCGCTCTTTCTCTCCCAGTAGGGGTGCTCGGAAGAAGACTCTACAGTTTCATCTAAATTCTAACCCACTTGTCTGACATGGCAGCTATTTTGGCCCAAAATTGTAGAGGCATCACTTTCCCCAAAATAGTATATGCAAGTTTCGATTGCATATGAAAGAAAAAAGCTATTCAAGTCCCTTCTACAGACTATCTGTATTTGCAATTTTTATAAGCAGTTTTTGGCTGAGAAATATAATAAAAATCCATGCCATTACTTTAGATTGTGCCATATGAAGTGCAAATGAATGTTGAATATCATAATAGGCTAGAAAAGTAATTAGCTTTGTTGTATTCTTTGCATTATGAATAGTGTCTTACTTTGGAGGTTAATTCTACAATAAATCTATTAATCAACATTTGTGGAAGAACAAAAAGTGTTAAAACCATATATGGTATCAAAAAAGGACGGCAGCTTAGTTTAGTTTTCTGAATATAATATTTCAATAGTGCAAACAATAATAACTGTTTAATATAAGATCTTATGTTCAATCAATGGCATCAGATAGATCCATAGTTAACCTCTTAAAAAAAAAACATTTGGGTGGTTGATCAGCTTACAGTGATCAGAAGGAGAGAGAGAGAGAGAGAGAGAGAGAGAGAGAACAAATCGAAACTCCGTGGATCCTATGATCAGAAGACTGTAAAGCATAACCAGCCAAAAAGCAGATTTCACTAGTGGATCCTTTCAGACTTCCAGAATTATGAGATCCATTGGTTCTCCTACATACAATTATGCTAATAATAATTAACGGTCCAGTGAGCTACCACTAATGGGAGACCTACTCTATAAAATCATCGGACAATAAAAAAACGAAGATATAATGCTCACATTCAAATATGTTACTACAAACTTATTTGATCACTATTTGACTATCATGACAAAAACCTTTAAAGACATCATATATCAAATATAATGATCGAATATTTAATACCATGTACCTTGGATTTGGACTGCTCTTCACCGTCTTCTTCCCATACTTCCTCCATTTAAATCCATCATCCATGATTTCCAACTCCGACTTCGTTCTGAATGCAACCTTGCACCCTGCATCCACCTTTTTTTTTGCCCCATTTCTATAATTTCTACAAAAAGGAAAAGCAAAAACAAATTATTATTTCTACCACATTAATAGTTAGATAAAACTAGTTTGCAAGTAGTTTTATATATGTGACTTGCATGTTACTAGCCCTGGTAGTTGGATTGCCGGTTTCAATCGAACTGATGGAGCCCTCGGTTCCATATTCCGGCGAGGCAATACTTTGTGAGAAATCTCCCTCCAAACCATCTTCGAGCAGGAGATAGTCGGAGAGCTCAAAGTCCGATGTATCGATGATTCCGGGAACAAGAGGACCGGAATGGTAAGGGTTAGAGTTTTGAAAATAGTCCATTGTCGACATAGTGGTACACTATAAAGAGGGATGTGAACATTTCAGGCGTGCCATTATATAATACAAACTTTTTTTCCTTCGTTTATTTTTGTGCTGTACCTTCGCGGACTCTTTCCTGGAAAATACAATGAAGGTGCTTCATATTGACACGTGTCATGCTGCGGATGTGATGGATGATGTAAGCATGCTGACGTAAGGTCCCTAATAGGGTTTAAATAGGGTTGTGGGACCCTTTATAATGATGCTGTTTTTTATCCACATACTTGTGCAGTTTGATTGGCCAGGGCGCTGTTGTGGTGCAAGGGAAGTGTACCGTGGCAATTGATTCAAGCACATCTATGAGTTTTAGAGAAAGTTCCAATGATATCCCCTAACACTTGTGAAAATAACAGGATTGCTTCCTGATATTTTCAAAATTGTACAGTTTTTCCAATCAAAAGCAAACTAACCCATTGTTTGGTTTTATGGAAAATAGAGATGAAGGAAAATGGGGAGTGGAAAATGGAAAGGAAAGAATAATTTTTCACTCTTTGGTATCAAAAGAAAATTGAGTGGAAAGGAAAATTAGATGGAAAAGCCATCCATCCCGCCCACCAAAAAAAAATTTGTCCATTTTGGGCGGAAAGTTGACTGGAAAGTGGCAGCCTCCGATGGGAGAGATTTTAATTACTAATTTACCCCTTTTATGTTCCAAATGTTTTCAAACTTGAAATGCTTGTGTTGTTGCTCACCTTGTCCATTTGGCGGGACAATATGCCACTTGCTCTTCATGTGGACATATAATAGGGTTTCTTTTTTTTTCTTTATGAGCAATATTATTGAGATATTAAAATTTAAATTTGAAAATCTACTACCATGCTATTTAGAATTTTTATTGTAACTACTAGCAATTAAATATTTTTGGGTTAAAAATCAATATTTAATTGAAATGCTCAAACTTATTCATAAGTTTATTGTGAGGGTACAATGATAAATTAGTCTTTTATTTGTTTTCTTTCCTCCAATTTTTCCTCTGATACCGAACAATGGAAAATTGATCCCTCCAATTTCATCCATCATACCAAACAAAAATGAGAGAAAGTATACTTTCTTCCTCTATGCATAGAAAGTTTATCTCTTTTATTTTTTCATCCTTCCTATTTTCCATCCCTCCTACCAAACATACCATAAGAGACTGTTTGATAAAACCATTTAAGGTTTAAAGTTGAATACTTTAAGCACTTAATAAATTAAACTCGTTAGATAACATAAAACTCATATTACTTAATATTTTAAGCACCTCTTAAAAATATGCTAAAATTTTAAGTAGAAGCTACATACTTATCACTTAATGCCGAAAATGTTAATCAGTAAGGATTTTATTAATTTCTCATAATAAACAAATATACTCTCACCAACATTGTGTCGCTGTCACCACCACCAACATCACTACAATTGTACCACTGCCACCACCACCATCACCGCCAACGTTTCTATCGCCATCACTACTATTGTGTCATTGTCGCCACCACCACCATCATTTATCACCACCATTGTTACCATTAGCGCCCATCACCATCACCACCACCACCACCACCACCATTGTGCTATCGCCACTGCCACTTCCAATATCATTGCCATCATCGTCACCACCGCCACTACCATTGTGTCGCCGCTAACACCACCATAGTGTTGCCATCACTATCATTGTGTCACTGTCACTACCACCATTATCATTATCGCTACCACCACCATCACCATCACCAACACCACCATTGCCGCTACTGCTTCCACCACCATCACCATCAGTATGTCGCTGTCACCACCATTACCATTATGTCACCGCCACTACTATTGTGCATTGTTACCACCACCACCAAAGTCACCACCTCCACCATGACGACCACCACCACCACTATTATGCCACTGTCATTGCCACCATCACCATCGTTGTCGCCACCACTACCATTGTGCCACTACCACCACCACCACCAATGGTGGTGATAAGAATAAGTTAGTTACGGAGAGATGGTTAAGGAGAAGGGCAAAATTAGAATAATAATAATTTTTAAACTTCAGTTCCTTATATTTGTCAAACAACTTGATTAAATTTAATACTTAAATTTTAGTTGATAACAAACAGTATGTGAATTAAAAAATTCAGCATTCAATTTTTAGTGTTTAGCTTTCAGTTTTATCAAACACCACCTAAGGTTGTGTTTGTTAACCCAAATTCAAAACTTAAAATGAATGTGTTCAACACTTATTAATTATGCCCGTTTGATAACCAAAATTTAAACTCTCTCAATATGTTAAGTACTCTTTAAAAATATAGGCTACAATATTAAGTAGAAGATCTCTTACTTAATTCTAAAAGTTGATAAGGCTTAGTAAAAGTATCTTTAATAATATTTATAATATTATAATTATACCCTAAAATATTTTACATCTATTAAAACACTAATTAGTCTTATTTCTAAAACCCCTAACCTATCTATACTCCTTGTCAATCTCTTCTTCAACGTGTAATAGGTAAATCTTCTTCACTATCTTCTTCTTCTTCTTTTTGCTCCCTTCCCTTGTCATTTGAAACAAAAATATACATAATACATAATTACACAAACAAAATTACACACAGATACATGCATGCACTGCACACGCGCATAGTTACACACATGGACACACAAAATGTTAGTTATTGTTCTTTTTCTTGATCAAATGTTATTGTTCACTTATTGTGTTATTTAGATGTTTTTATTTATTTTTTTAATCAGATGTTTGTTAAATGTAGACTATAATATGATAATTATGATTATGATTTATGCTATGACATATTTTATAAATATTTTTAAATTAAAGAGTGGGAGGGTAAAATTAGAAATTAATTTATTTTTAGACGCCAACTTTGTACAGTTATCAAATAATTTAATTCAATTCAATACTTAAATTTCAGTGGATATCAAATAGTCTAAAAATTCTGCATTTAGCTTTAAGATTTCAGCTTTCAATTTTCAGATTTCAGTTTTATCAAATACCACTTAAGAGATACTTTATTTTGCTTCTTTACTTGGTAAAAATTTGTCAACCCTGGAGCATGAGGTTAATGTAGGAGTCATTTAGGACTAAACGAAAAAATGGATATCTTGGTCTCGACTCTAGCCGATGACCGTTGAATTCAATCGATATTTGTAGTTAGCAAGTGATTGGAAATACTTGACTTTTACTCTATTCCACCATGTCTAATGTTATTCTGATTGGGGGAGATTCTTCCTAACCAAAAACATGGTCAAAATAAAAAATAAAAAACTAATAAAAAAATATAGGGGGTTGGTGGTGTCTCCAATGGTGTTCCTTCCACATGGTCGATAAAATGCTTTCTTGTTGAAAAGCATTATCTCTCACATACCTATTTACTTTTATACAATCATAGTAGTATGCACATTACAAATCCATACAAATATGTTTCCATAGTTTTTTTTTGATTGGCCATGATACCGAATATTATGCTAAAACTTTATGAACCACGATTTTATTATATAGAAAGAAAATATTGGAAATCCAAGGCAATAGATGTGACATATTTTATGTCGTAAATGATTAATTATTTTTTTCTTTATGGAAAGGTAAGCATTTTATTGGAAAAAGTGATAAATTAAAGAATTAAGGGAAACTCCAAGATACTGTTAGGAATTGAAAGCAAAATAAATCACCAAAGGTGCACAAAATCACATAACATAGAGGCAAAAAAAAAAAAAAAAAAAATCTGCTATGACAATTTCATTAATGGAACACCTCTATATTTCATCAAGAATGATCACAATATCAAGCAATACAAAGAGGAAGCTAATTTAAAATTTCAGCAAGAACAACACAAAAATAACTTTCAAAACTCACAAACAGAGCTTCAGCTTTGAAGACAGCTGCTGTGTTTTCCTCTTGCAACAACACATATTTTTTCTCTCCGATTTTCCCTCTGTTTTTCCTCATAAACACACTCTGTTTTGGCAGCAACTCTTTTCCCTTTATATAGCTCTATTTCAAGCCAAAAACCCTTGAATCTGGTCACTCCATGGCCAGCCGCCTCCAAGCATGAAACCAACTTTTGTTTATTCAGCTTTCCACGTAGCAATGCATGAACACATCTCCCAAAGGCATGAACAGACTTCTTCAAATATTCTGGACTCTTCTATTGCCTGTTCAAATGCACAAAATACATGTTTAAATATCATCTAACAACTTAATTTTCTAATATTACATCATAAACCCAAAAATAAAATACAAAAACTACCCTTTTAAGAATTGGGCTTATAAAACTAACATCCCCGTTTACCCAATTCCTTGGGTTCTCATGCCTTGCATCATTTTCAATCTTCCAAACACATTATGCTGTAATGGCTTCATAAAAATGTTAGCAACTTGATCTTGAATCTTGCAGTGCACCATCTTCACTTTTCCATTCTTCAAATGCTCTCTAATAAAATGGTAGTACGTATCAATGTGTTAACTCAGCTCATGGAACACCAGGTTCTTCGTCAACACCATCGCCAATTTATTATCAATAAGGATCTCTGTGGGAATTTCTTGAGGAAATCCCAAATAATTCAACAAGTTCCTCAACCAGATAGCATGACACATCATTGAAGTTGCAGCCATATACTTCGCTTCACACGTAGACAAAGTAACAATTTCTTGCTTCTTGGATGACCAAGTAAAAGCTGAATCTCCCATGAAAAGACAATAACCCAAGGTACTTTTCCTTTCATCCAGGTCTCATCCCCAATCACTATCCGAATATCCAACAAATCTAGAATCATTAATGCAAGAATAAAATAATCTATCATTGAGTGTACCTCTAATATAACGTAAAATCCTCTTCACCGCACTAAGATGAGTTTGATCCGGTATTTCCATGTATCTACTAATTAAACCGATTTCATAAAGAATGTCCGGCCTTGTGTAGGTAAGGTATCGAACACTTCCAACTAAACTTTTAAAGTAAGTTGGATCAACATTTCCACCATTAACGCTCATCCTCAATTCCAATCAAATTTCTACGAGTGTGTTCACCAGGTTGCAAGAATCCATATTGAACTTCTTGAGTATTTCCTTTGCGTAACTACTTTGAGAAATAAAAATTTTATCTTTACTTTGCTTAACCTCAATGCCAGGGAAATGAGACATTAAGCCAATATCAATCATTTCAAACTCTTTAATCATATTTCTCTTGAATTCATCAATCATCATTGGATCATTGTCGGTGAAGACCAAGTCATCAACATATAGGCAAACAAGTACCACACTTCCATTGCCATCCATCTTCATATATAATGCATGCTCATAAAGACACTTTTGAAAACCATTCTCACGAAAGTATTTGTCAATTCTGACATTCCATGCGTGTGGTGCTAGCTTGAATCCATAGAGAGATTTTCTCAACTTGTACACTTTATCTTCATGTCTCTTTTTCACATACCCCAAAGGTTGTTCAACATAAATTTTCTCCTCAAGAAATCCATTCAAAAATGTCGATTTCACATCAAGTCGGTAAATCTTCCACTTGTTTTGTGCCGCCAAAGAAATCATCAAGCCTAATCCTTAGCAACATGAGCAAATACCGCCAAAGAAATCATCAGCAATAGGAGCAAATACCTCGCCATAATTAATTTCGGCCCTTTGCTTGTAGCCTTTAGCAACTAACCTCGCCTTGTATCTTTGGACTTCTCCATTTGAATCCTTCTTGGCTTTATATACCCACTTTACACCAATTGTTTTATGACCTTGGGGAAGACTAACTAGTTTTTTTTTTTTTAATATTTTTTTTGGGAGGGGGGAGGGGGGACATGAACCCTTGACCTTAAGAAGGCAAAACCTTTATAAGGGGTACTATTGAACCAAAGGTCCGTTGGTGGGAAAGTCTAACTAGTGCCCATGTATTATTCTTTTCAATTGCCTTCATTTTTTCATCCATTGCTATTCTTCATTTCTCTTCTTGAACTACTTCTTCAAAACATAAAGGATCACAATCTATGAACAAAAAAAAACAAATTCAAGTTACCCTCAATATTTTCCATAGATTCATAAATCTCTTGCAAACTTCTCATTTTTCTCGATCTTTCATTTGAACTAGAATCCGATGATGATTCACCTATAGAAGATGAAGGGGATCCATGAGGAGATGTTTGTGGTTCTCTTTAGACTTTCCTTGGATCTTCTGACTCTTCTTCTTCAAGCATAAGTTCCATTTCGGTGGCTAAAATTTTTCCTTCCCAATCCTACAAGTCTTTCTCTTCAAAGATTACATCTCTAGTCATGATCACTTTCTTGGTAATGGGGTTGTATAACTTGTACCCCATTGTTCTATCACCATACCCAAGAAAAGTGCCCTTTTCACCTTTATCATCCAACTTTGTCCTCCTTGCTTCGGGAATCTTCGCATAAGCAATGCATCCAAAAACTATAAGATGGGCTACACTAGGCTTGAATGAACACCAAGCTTCCTCCGCGATCTTGAAACGAAAAATTTTGGTTGGACATCGATTCAACGAGTACACTGCATATGGTATGACTTTGGCCTAAAATTCTCTAGGCAATCTCTTTACTTTCAACATGCTTCTAGTTATATCAAGAATAGTCCAATTTTTTCTTTTCGCAACTCCATTCATTTGAGTTGTGTAGCTTGGTGTTAATTGGCACATAATTCGATGCTCATTGTCTTCAAATAAATCGGAACTATATTCACCACCTTGATTGAATCTCAACCTCTTGATAAAATAGTCACTTTGCTTCTCAATAAGATTCGTGAACTCCTTAAAAACTTAAAACACTTTGGCCTTCCTTCTTAAAAAATACACCAAAGTCTTCGGGCTATAGTCATCAATAAAAGTAAGAAAGTAGTTTTTCTTACTATTTGACATAGGATTCAAAGGACCACAAACATTGGTAGGCAAAAGCTCCAAGGGTCGTGGTGCTCTCCACTTGAATTCTCTTGAGAAGCTTAATCTGTGATGCTTGCCAAGAATACACCCTTCACATATCTCATTCGGATGATCTATGTAGGGTAGACCTTCACCATTTTCTTGCTAGATAAAAGCTTCAAGCCACAAAAATTAATATGTCTGTGTCTCAAGTGCCACAACCAAGAATCATCTTTAATAATAGCATTCATACATCTCATAGCATCATGTTGAATATTCAAAGGAAACATTCTATTATTGGACATTTTCATATTAGCAATCAAATTACCATGAGCATCTTTAATTATAAGATAAAGATTTTTCATGCTAATATCATAACCCTTTCCTAAAAGTTGCCCCAAAGTCAAAATAATATTCTTCATATATGGCACATAATATACATCGGAAATAAAATCATGATTGCCATTCTTGAGCTTAATAAGAATTTTACCTTTGCCTTTTACCGGAATGTTGGAGGAGTCGCCAAAAGTAACTTTGTCTTATGCCACTTTATCAAAATCTACAAACATATGCTTCTTGCACACATATGGTTGCTTGCCCCAGAATCAAGAAATCACATGTTGCCATTATCTTCCTTAGATCCATTGTAGGCCAACAACAAAGTAGATCCCACTTCATTACTTATTTTCTTGGCATACTTCACATGTTCTTCAACAACTTTATTTTCACTTACCCAACACTCATTGCTATAATGCCCAAAATTGTGACAATTGAAGCATTCAACATTTCTCTTGTCAAAACCTTGATTGTTGTAATTGCCTCTTGCTCTTCCTTGTCCTCTAATTCTTGAACCATAAGAATTTTGATTTCTTACATCATTAGTGAATTGACCTCTTCCTCCTCTACATCTATTAGCATAGTCTCTTCCACGACCTTCGTAACCTCTTCCTCGATTGCGATAACCTCTATCTCATGTTCCAATACCTCTTCCTTTTTGAAATGTACTACCTTGAAATTCTTTTTTTTCATCTTTCAAAGAAAGCATGGATTGGAGAGCTTGTTCAAGAGAACTTGAAGTCTTTTTTTATTAATACGTTGCTCAGGTATTTCCAATGTTGCCATCAATTCATTAACGCTCGTAGTCTTGAAACCCATGGATTCCTCAACGGCTATAACAACATGCTCAAATTTTGGGGTTAAGGTTTGTAGTATTTTTTTCATAACTTGAACATCATCAATATGTAAAATCCGGGTGAATTTAAACTTTTTATAACAAGGGCAAAACGATAATTTGTCACTGCGATACGGGTTGTAAACTTGAATTTTTTTAGATCTCGGATGATGAAACAGACCTCACTGTTGGATTCGTCTCACGAAATTTAGTTATCCTGTCAAATTTAATTGAATTTTGAGATAGTCAAATTTTTTACGTTTTACGAGCCGATCGAGTCTCAGATGACCCAAAAACGAGATTTTTGATAAAATTTTAAAATTTTAAAAATTATTTAAGGTAAGTTAAAAATAAAAATATTTTGAACATGAACCGAGATAAAATTTAATCATTTCGGGACGAAAACAAACCAGGAGAAAAGAGGGTCGTGTGGGGCGTTGTGAGCCAAGAGTTTAGGGACTATAAAGAGGGGAAAAAATCAGATTTTACCCCCATTCTTCAGCTGGTTTAAACGTAAGAAAATAAGAGGAAAAAAGAGAAGTTCTCCACCTACTCTCTACGATCTAGGAAGCTACGGAGCTCAAATACACATGAGACAAGAATTAAAGTTGCTCCTCTCGCCGAGGGCTGCGCGACCACACCAAAAATGACGGGTTTTACCGAAGATCAAGGTATGAAAATTTTGGAAGTTTGGAATTTGGGCTAAAAGTGGGTTCTTGGAACTTCCTACGATCATTCCTTACACTTCTAGAGGTAGAGTTCCTTCTTAGTTGGGTTTATTTTATAACCTACGGTGTTGTATGTAATGGGTGGGTGGGTGGATAGATATATATATATCACTTGCCTATGGATAGAAATTGTTGAAATGAGTATGAAAAAGGTTTAACAAATGAATTCCTAGCTTGGAATTGATATATGTGATGATTGCGTGGGGTAATTCCATGGAATTTCGTACCTTGGATTTATGTGAATTTACCCTAAAATGATTCACAAACAATTCGTATTATGTGGGCATGCTATGTGTTGAATTTATGCTTTGGAAATTAAGTGTGTTCTTGGCATAAAAGAAATAACATGTTGATATATGTTGTTTTTTAATATATTAACATTGAGATGAAATTGGCTATTATATGCTTATGATATAAATGGCCATGAAATTATGAAAATATATATGTTAAAGTTGCTCATATGACATTCATTACATGTGGGCATGACAATTGCAATAACAATGGTATATTTTATTGCATATGCACGGAGACATCGCATGTATGGATGTGTGTGCATGGTTGTTTGTCAACATTACGCTCGGTGGACGACTGGTGGGCTCGAGTAAGCTTGGTCGAAGACCTGGCCGAGTCTCACGACTACCTGATGATTAGGGTTGGGGTTAGCAAGAAGGGCTAGAAGATCCTTTAGGTGTAAGGCCCGGTGATGGGATACGCACTCCCTTGGTACAGTCTATGAAGTGTGTGGGTGTACGCGAAACCCTCGGTGGAAGTCCGTAAATTCCGTGTTGGTTGGGTGACTCTTGGTGAGTCCATAAACATTCACCCTTACAAAGACCCTAGGAAAATCTTAAAATGGTCATTGGATGAGTGAGACCAATGACAGGTGTTGGAAAAGTCGGTCTTAATACTCATGACATTGTATAGGGGAAAGGAGCCGATGAGGGCTTGGGTTGAGTTAGATGAGTGGTTATCATTTCATATCATGACACAACATGTTGGATTCCAACATAGATTGATTAGTCTTGATTGGAATGGTTATTGTTTGTGAAATTTTGCATGTGAACATTGCATATGCACTTAGGTTGGTGAGTAGCTTCTATAGAAAATATTTTACTGGGTGTAGCTCACCCTATATGGGAAAATATTTCAGGTGCGGGGTATACGCCGATGGAAGGCCCTTATATGGGACCTCAAAATGAAGAGAGCCGACTTGTGGCTTGTATAACACATTTTGTATAAATATTGAGTTTTGTAACATTATTGTGAAAAATTTAGTTTTGATATGCAATTTTATGTAAATTAATGAAATCGTGTGGAATAGATTGTAATATAAAATTGTATGGACCTTGTATATATTCTCTTTCATGTGAAAAACATTGTTAAGTATGTTCTGGATGAGAAAAGTGGGCTTAGGAATGGATTTAAAATGGAAAACAGGGGAAAGAGTGAAAAATGGGCTCAGCATACCGGCATGCGTACCGGTACGGCGAGGACTAGAGGACACAGCGTATCGGTACGACGAGGTCCAGTAAGGCACGCGTACCGGTACGCTTTGGCAGATTTTGAAATTTTTTTTATTTTTCTTCCAAGGCCTTGGGCTATGCATCCTTTTGGTTCCAATGATACAAATGGATTTAAATGGAGATATATTGGGGTGCATTGAACTCAATAGGATTAAATGATTAATGGAACACGGGTGTTACGTGTGATGTAAGATTCCGGTAACGGGATAATATTAGCGTGATATCGGATCAAGCGGCACTCACGGGCATTTCCGCAGGTTGACGGGTTGTCAACGGGATCCTCGGTTTTAGGGGTGTCACATAATATCTTCTCCATACATTCGCATTTGATTCACAATCACCAAAGTTCATGAAAATTACTTCGAAATTGACTCGGCTCCATTCATATTCAACCCTTCAAATTCACTTTGCAATATTTGAAGACGAACCCGAATTGTTTTATCAATATCTTTATGCATATTCTTCAAAATTTTCCAAGCTTGCTTCGAGGTGGTGGTAAAAGAAATCTTCTAAAAAGTATTATCGTTAATACATTGGTAAAGCAGGAATAAAGCTTTCTTATCCGTCTTCCTTGATTGCTTAAGCACCATCTTTGGAGCATCATTAAATTCTTGCTCTTCCTCCTTATTCTGCTCACCGTAACCTTTTTCAACAATTTTCCAAAGATCTTGTGATTATAACAACACCTTAATTTGAATACTCCAATTCTCATAATTGTATTTCCCCAATTTGGGAAATTGGGGTTGAAACACAATACTCATAGTAGCCATAACAAACAAATAGCAAACCCTTGGTTCAACAAAAAAAATTCAAATTTCATAATCAGGCTCTGATACCAACTTTGTTGGAAATTGAAAGCAAAATAAATCACCAAAGGTACACAAAATCAAGTAAAACAGCAGAAAAAAAAATTGTTACGACAATTTGACTCAAGGAACACCTCTATATTTCATCAAGAATGATCACAATATCAAGCAATACAAAGAGGAAGCTAATATGAATTTTTAGCAAGAACAACACAAAAATAACTTTCAAAACTCACAAACAGAGCTTCAGCTCCGAAGACAGCTGCTGTGTTTTCCTCTTGCAGCAACACATATTTTTTCTCTTTGATTTTCTCTTTGTTTTTCTGCATAAACACACTCTTTTGGCAGCAACTCTTTGCCCTCTATATACCTTTGTTTTCAAGCTGAAGACCCTTGAATCTGGTCACTCCATGGTCAGCCGCCTACAAGCATGAAACCAACTTTTGTCTATTTGGATTTCCACGTAGCAGTACATGAACACATCTCTCAAAGTCATGAACAGACTTCTTCAAATATTCTGGACTCTTCTACTGACTCTTCAAATGCACAAAAGACATGCTTAAATACTATCTAACACCTTAACTTTTCTATATTACATCATAAACCCAAAAATAAAATACAAAAACTACCATTTAAAGAATTGGTTTATAAAACTAATAGATACATAATCAGCTCAAAACAAATTCTATAGCTTAGTAAAACATAACTTAATTTGTTTGGTAAGTTAACAGAGAGAACGAAGAATGTAGGGGGTTAGTTAATAGTAATAGAAGAAAAAGATTTAGGGGTGTTGATTCCTGACAACAAAAAACCAGATCATTCCTTAGTTCCATAATTGGGTAAATTATACAAACGAAAAAATGGATAAATTATGCAAACTATTCTCTATTGTATACAATCCCTGGCCACTTGAGGTTTGAAAACTCTTCCTTCCACTCATCCCAAAGAAATAGTCCACGTCTATGCCTCTTCGGACCCCAGTTTGGGATGCCGCCCCCCCAACAAAGTTTCCTGGTAGCAAATTCCTAGCCCTAGCTTGCTATAATCCCCTATTAAGTACCCCCTTCTCTCTTTCCTAGTCGAATTTGATGATGGTTGTGGGTTTGGGTGGTGGTAGCATTTGAAAATGTCCAAATTAAGTTCATCTAATATTTTATCAGTTTGGTTTTTTCTCAAGACTTTAAAATGTGTCGCATTATTTTTAACAAAACATTTATTAGTACGTGTAACAACAATTGAAGCAAACCATACCTATATAGCCCACCAATCGACCTGTATTAATTAAACAATGTGAGATGGTCGATGGAATAGACACCTTACCTACCTTCTTAACTCATCCTTTTCTAGGCTCACTTACAGTACTACTGGATAGTAAAAATTATTTATGTCACATTATTGGTGGTTGTTGATCATGAATATGGAACACGAGTTAGGGTTTGGGTGGGGTCGTGCCAAAATAGAGAAAGAGAGGGAGGTGAGGTTTTGGCAGGAGGGAGGAGGGTTCGGGGGTGGGAATGGTTCATCTAGAACATAGGCGTTAGTGGTTCAAGGGGTCTATTGGAGGTGGAGGATTCTATTGGGTTTTTTTTGAAGGAAATGGATCAGTTATAAAGAAAGTTTCAGCATACTACCAACCAGCGGTTGGTTCACTGGATAAGAACTAGGATTTTATTAGGAAAATTTTCCATTACATCTCTTCACTGATATGGACTGAATCCTATTAGTAGGAAATATCCCCTCTAGTGATGCGGATGAAGCTTTGTCAAATATTCTCCTTGTGAATATTCTATGGTGGGGCTATTCCCACCCCACAAGTCTTCATTTCTTCTCCATTTAATTTCTCATTATCAAATTATTAAGCACACCCTTTCCATACATATCCCATTAGTAACTAAGCTCACCTCATGCTATGTACACCCCATTAATAGTTATGCACACTAATCCTATGTACCTCTTTAACGAAAGAAGTCTAAGTAAGAAAAAAAATAATGAAATGAAACAATTAGTTGGAATGCATAAATATATTTATGAAACAAGAAAAAAAAAAGAACTAAACAAAATTAAAACAACAAAAATAAACAACAAAAAATGAAACAAGTTAAAAAAAAGCATGCCGAAACCAAAAAGAATTATGCAAATCAAAACAAGAAAAAAAAAAAAGAAGGAAAGAAGGGAAAATAGAAATAAAGAAGCAAACCTAAACAAGAAGGAAAAAAAATGAAGTACAGATTAAAGGAACAAGAAAAACTACAAGACGCAAAAACGAATATGAAAAAAAAAAGCATCAAGCACAGACATAAAATCAAACAAAAAAAAAATAACAAGTATAGATGCAAAACTTTCACAAGATAAAAAAGAACAAATGATCTGAAAGCACACACATATATATACAAACATATAAATTATAAATAAAAAATTATTAAACTTGACGGAGATATTAAAATATATTGAAAATAATAAAAATTCATATAATAAACATGAAATCAAATATAGAATTAAATTGAGAAGTAATACTAACATGTATCTCACTGAAAAAATTCATATTGAAAAAATATTTTTGTAAGTGTAAGAGATGATATAGAGAATGAAACCTTAGTTAGGAAAAAATATAAAGTGAATTTATTTATTAAAACGGGTGTATGTAACATGGGGTGAGCTTAATTTACTAATAGGGTGGGCATAGAAGGGGTGAGTTTAATAGTTTGATAATGAATAATTAAATGGGATGGGAATGAAGATTTGTGAGGTGGAAATAGCCCCACCCATATTCTATAAGTTAGTCATTGTATCTCTTTTGAATTTCTCGATCCCCATAAATATGGAATTAGATATTTTCAATACCTGTATAAATTCACAGACTGATGTATAAATAAGTAAGTCATTATAGAATTTTACATGGTATTGGAGCCTTGAATTAATTTCTATTCTTGGCTTTCCAGTTATGACTTCCAACGTTTCTTCTGTTGCTTCTCCCTCTCAGCCTGATTTTCCTTCCAACACTCAACACTCTATCCTCCAAAATGAATCCCGAATAACCCATTTTTTTATATCATTCTGATAATCCTGGCCAAATCTTAGTTTCCACACCACTTAATGGTGATAATTATTCCTCATGGGCGCATGCTATGGTTGTTATTCTCTCTACGAAAAACAAGTTTGGCTTCTTTGACAACACAATACAAAAGCTGGATACTTCCTCTCCCAATCATGTTACATGGGTTCATTGCAATCACATGGTTCTTTCATGGTTGCTCAACTCATTAGATCATGATCTATGGAGGAGCGTCATCTATGCGAACTCAGCCTAAGAAATTTGGGTTGTTCTTCCTGAAAGGTTCTCACAAAGTAATCGCCCTTGTCTTTTTTCAGAATCAACGTGTCATTGCTAACCTTCATCAAGATCAACTCTCCACTGCCGCTTATCATACAAAAATGAAAGGATATTTGGACGCATTATCTAATCCCGTGAATTTTCCCACATGTAAATGTTCTTGTGTAATTTATTTAATAAAACAATGAAATGATGGAAAGAAACAACTCGTGTACAATTAATTTCATAAAAACAAAGACCCAAGAATTTAGACCCAAAAAAGATTTGCCCTAAAATCACAATTTATGAAATATAACCAAAGGAACGATATCACCAAATTATAGATCAAGCCGAAACTTTGTTCTTAAAAGTTGATTCGCGCCTCTCAAAATTAATGACTTAGTGTGATAGGTCTTTGGCACGACAACTTCCCAGGATTTCTATATCTTCACCTCCACCAACACACTTGTTTTGAAGAGTGTTTAATAGTCATTTTTGATAGTTCCTTGTGAAAGCACAACAAAATTTTCTAAAGAGAATGTGATCTTTAAAGCAAAGAAAGAGGGATGAGAAGTTAAAAATGCAAGAGAACAAGAGAGTGAAAACCGAAGTCACTGCCACGAGAAAAACTAGACCAAAAAAAATGAAAGCTTACTTTGTAAGCTACTCCAATGGTAAAAAACAAAAGAAGTGGGCCAGGGGCTTGCAAAGACAAAAGACCAAGTCAATAGGCTTAGAAAGAATAAAAAGAGTGTAGGCCCAACCAATTAAATTTTTGAAACACAATAAAATAAACCCAACAATCCCCTACATGTTTCAAAATATTCAAATGAGGTAAAAGAGGAACACGAGAAAACATGCATTGATAAGGTACCACATAAGTTTTAACCTTACGTAGAATAAGTGAGAGCAACCCACTGGAATAATGATACAGTTAGACTCCTTTAACCATATCCCATAATGTGAATTGACCAACTCATCATTCACATACCTTCCACTAATTAGGGTTGTTCTCATATGTGGGTTGACGCCATAAATACCAGCCATGCGCCTATCCTGAGTTTTCATATGTGCTCTAGCAATTTGCCTATGTCACATAGAAGGTGGCTCCACTTTCACACACATATAGGTAGCATCCATTAGGAGTGTGCTGCAGCTGAACACCCCCTCGCAATAATTAGGGACTATGGATCTATTAAGAGCAACAACTCAACTTCCTCACTACAACGACACTATCATGACACCATAGGTATGGACCTTTACATTAGGCCTCAGCATCTAAATGAGATAACAATAAGTGACAGTGCCCCTCTAAGACTGTCTGTGACTTCGTTTCCCATTTAACCCCATATGTGGAATCACCCTTCATAGGGGGTTAGGTATCAAAAACATAGTCCCTAAAATAGGCAATAGTCTTATCCCCCTCAATGTCCAGCTCACTAGCCTCCTTGTTAGTGGCTTAGTTAGAGGATCTGCAAGATTCGTCTCTGACTTCACATAGTCCATGGACATGATACCATTCTCAATAAGCTACCTCACAATAGTATGTCGCATCTGGATGTGACGACCCTTCCCACTATTTATTTTTCTTTTAGCTCAAGCTATGACAGTCTGACAATCACAATGCACAATTACTGGTAGAACTGGATTAGTAAATAATGATACAGGGATATCCACCAAAACATTCCTTAGCCATTCTTCTTTGGAACAAGCCTTCTCTAAGGCCATTAATTCTGACTCCACAGTGGATCTCGCAATCACTATCTGCTTGGATGATTTCCAAGAGACTGCCCCTCCCGCTAGTGTGAACACATAACCGTTAGCAGGCTTTAACTCATCTGTATCAGAAATCCAGTTAGCATCACAATAACCATATAACATAGAAGGATAACCACAAAAGGATAAACCATAATCAATGGTGCCTCTCAAATATCTCATTAGTCTTGATATTGCATTCGAATGATCTTCACTAGGATTATGAGTATATCTACTCAATCTACCAACAACATATGCAATATTGGGACGAGTATAATTCATAAAAAACATAAGGCTACCAATATTTTGTGCAGACTTACTCTGTGATACACTGTCACCATTATTTTTCACTAAATGCACTTTACCATCATAAGGAAAAGATAAGGGTGTGCACTCATAATATTCAAACTTCTTAAGAATTTTCTCAACAAAATGGGATTGTGATAAAATAATGGAATCATTATATTTTAAATTTTTGATTCCCAAAATAACACTAGCATCACCCATATCTTTCATATCAAAATTAGATGCAAGAAATCTCTTGGTAGCAATCACAACATTATAACTAGTCCCAAATATAAGTAAGTCATCAAAGACAAATTATAATAACTCCATCATCAAAGCATTTAAAATAAATGCATTTATCAACACCATATATCACATATCCATTTGATAACATCACTTTATCAAATTTCTCATGCCATTGTTTATGAGCTTGTTTTAGTCCATATAAGGACTTCACTAATTTACATACTCTATGCTCTTGTCTAGGAATTACACACCCCTTGGGTTGCTCCATGTAAATTTTTTCTTCTAAATCACCATTTAAGAATGCAATTTTTATATCCATTTGGTGTATAAAAAGCTTATGAATAGAAGCAATGGAAAATAACAATCTAATAGATGCAATTCTAGTCACCGGGGAGTAAGTATCAAAATAATAAACATTCTCCTTTTGTTTATAGCCTTTAGCTACTAACTGTGCCTTGTATTTATCAATATATTAATCCGTTCTTAATTTCTTCTTAAACACCCGTTTACTACCAATAGACTTAGTTTTAGGAGGTAAATCCACAAGTTCCCACGTGTGATTAGCAATAATGGATTCTAACTCATTATTGATGGCTTCCTTCCAAAAAGGTGCATCTATGGAAGTTATAGCATCGGTATAAGTTAGTGGTTCATCATTCAATACATAGACATAAAAGTCATCACCAAATATATTCTTTTTTCTCATTCTTTTATTTCTTCTCAATTCTTGTAACTCATTCTCAATACTACAAGAACCACTAACATGTTCTTGAGTATCTTTAGGTTCTTGAACTTTCATAGGAAACACATTCTCAAAGAAAGTGGCATTATTGGATTCAATAATAGTATTAACTTCCATAATGACACTTTTAATCAGAAAAAATATATAAGAGGTACTATTAGAAACATACACAATAAATACACAATCACAAGTTCTAGAACCTATTTTTCTCTTTTTAGGCTTGGGTAACATAACTTTTACCAAACACCCCCACACTTTGAAGTATTCCAAACTAGATGGACGTCTATTCCAAAGTTTATAAGGTGTTTTACCCATTTTCTTATGAGGTACTTTATTTTGGTATGTGACATGTCGAAAGGATAGCCTCCCCCCACACATGTTGGAGGGTAGTCCCGAACTAACTAACATAGCATTCATCATCTCCTTTAGTGCTCTATTTTTCCTTTCCACAATGCCATTAGATTCAGGAGAGTAAGGAGGAGTAACTTCATGAATTATGCCATGTTTTGCACAATACTCATTAAAAAGATTAGATTCATATTCACTGCATCTATTGGTTCTTAATCTTTTAATCCTTTTATTGCTTTGATTTTCAATTTTGGTCATGTACTTTATAAACATCTCAAGTGCTTCATCTTTAGTTCTCAACAAATAAAGTTTGGTAAACCTTGAATGATCATCAACATATATCACATAAAATCTTTTACCACCTCTTGTCATAATATTTTTCAAATCATCCAAGTCACTATGAACTAATTGTAAAAGTTCACTCTCTCTAGAAATGGATTTACATGATTTTTTAGTAGACTTAGTTTCGACACATATTTCACATTTGTCTACATTAGGAATCAATCCCATTTTTTTCCATTTTCTTTAATTACCAAAATTTCACATGTCCAAGTCTGCCATGCCACACATCAAGAAAGTCAACCAAGTAAGTACAAGAAGATGAAGCATTTTCATTAATAATTTCACTTACATTAAGCATATAAAGACCATGGTCACGATACCATTTACTAAAAAAAATGTCAGTTTTAGACAAAGTTACAATACCACCATCAAAGAGGATCTTGACTCCAACCTTTCCAAGTAATTGAACTGACACAGCGTTGTCCTTTATCATAGGAACATGTAGGACATCAGAAAGTGAAAGGGTATTGCTGGAAGTCAATTTAAGAAGTACTTTCCCTTTTCCAACAACCTGTATTGATCTATTATCACCAACATACACACATTCGGCACCTTCCTTAACACTAGTATATGATGCAAATGCATCTCTATTGGCACAAATATGCCTAGTGGCCTCGGAGTCCACTACCCAACCTTTTACTCCCATGACCAAGTTTACCTCACACACTAACGCCACAATGACATCTTTGGTTTCCACCACATTAGCCTTTGGTTTAAGCTTGTTGTTGTAGTTGTTGTTATCATCCTTTCGATATTTACGCATTGAGGCATAATGTCATACTTTACCACAAACATAAAATTCACCTTTTCTCTTTTGAATTTGAGGATTAGTACTTGAGACTTATTTTTATTGTTACGATTGTGAGGTCTCCAATTTGATTTTTGGCCATGTTTCCTATTTTGTTGGTGTTGTGGGATTCTAGTTGATCCACCATCTACAACATTAGCCTTGGACACCATTTCCTTGGCTTGGGTAGACCTTTGTAAAAGTCTATTTTTCTCCTCAATTTTAATGTGGACAATGGTCTCTTGAAATGTCATAGCATTTCTCTTATTTTCAAAATTTGAGTTTATACTCTCTCCAAGACTCGGGTAATTTTTCTACAAGGCATTGTGTCTTGAATCTCTTGGGTAACACATCACCCTCCTTGACTAACCCATTTATTATATTTTGAAACTCATAAATTTGTGATGTAATGGTCTTATCCTCGACCATTTGGTAATGAAAGAAATTAATGGCAAAAAATTTCTTAGTACCTTCCTCCTTAAATTCATATTTATATATCAACTCATCCCATAAAAAATTAGCATTCTCAATATGACTATACACATCAAATAGGTCATTAGACAAAACATTATGAATAGTACTGATGAGCGCATAATATTGCATATTTAATGGTCTCGTTACATGCATTTTAACTCAACTTTGTATTTAATTACTTAGAGTTAGTCAAAGTTATGAATAATGTAAAAATTTTGATGTTGCAGGTAATCATAGCGTAAATGATGGCTTTTGGAACCCTGCAACTAAATGTGAATGAGTGGTAAAGAGATGGACACATTAAATGAGGATTGAGAGGTTTGGAAGGTGAAGAAACCAAGAAAAATACAATTTGGATGAAAACCTTCCGGAAGGTTTAGCCCACTGTTTTCCCCATTTTTGACACAGTAGCACTTTTTTTTTTCGCATTTTTGACCATGATCCACTTCGAATATGAAAAAAGTGCAAAACAAGAAAGTTAGTAGATCTGGATGTCCTCTTTATTGTGTCAAACTTTCAACTCAATCAAACTGTTGGATCAAACTTTATGACAATTTTACGAAAATTGGTCTTGCGCTGGCACCTTTCGAAAGACTTTCTGGAAGGTTTAGCCTACTGGAATCAACCTTCCGGAAGGTTTGCATCGACCATCCGAAAGGTTTTGCCCAGAATGCCCGGAAATCTTACAAATCATGCTCCACTTGCTTGGGGGTCGCACCTATAATTCTCCCACTTGTCCGCTGACATATTCTACATATATACATGCCTCCTACACCCTAAAGTCAGCCTTGGAAGATGGAGGATGGGAAAGGGGGAGAGAGAAGGATGGAGGCATGATGGGTGCAGGCTAGGCTTGTCCTAGCCTGTCCAAAGCCAATTAACTCACCTCCTATTAATGGGAGGCCTACACACAGGCTATGGGGAGCCTCATTGACGAAATTTGAAATCTCTCACGCACCATATATTCAGCATTCACACAAGCTCTAGAGAAAGGGAGGCTAACTAAGCTTAGGAGTAGTTTTTAGAGAGAGAAATTCCAAGGAAGAAGATGAAGTTTAGAGAGATAAAGCTTAGATTTTTGTATTTGTTTCACCCATTTTAGTTGTAGTAAGGTGTATTTGACTTGTAATCTTCATTTATAGTACTTTAATCTCTTATATTTCAATTTTAATTCCATGTTGTTCCACTTCAATATTCATAGCTGGGTTTTTCTCTGCAACTTTTACATTTTTGTATGAATGTTATTTCTCTTGTAGTTTAACTATTTTCTTCCATTAATACTAGTTCCATGTTTCATTTCTTCATCATGTCTCTTTATATTATGCATGTCTTTCCTTTTATTACGAGTAGCCATATTTTTAGTTGGCTAATCCAAGAGAGACTTCCTCTTGGGTATGCTAAATTAACACTTTTTCATTCCTCCTCGTAGTGTACGTTGATTTGATTTGACTACGTTGAGTGTGGACATGGTTGTGAGTTCTTGATACACCATAGACTTGTCACGGTGTATGCTTGAATCCTCACCTCCATTTCAGTCTTGCACTTCCTATGAATCAATCAAATATCTAGACACCATTGGAGGAAGGTGTTGAGTTGATTTGACATTTCCATTAGAATGACCTCTTTGGATTAGCCAACACTTGATTCCATTTTACTTTCATAAAAAACACAACTCACCAAAACTCAAACTCAAAGATTTGTACACTTTTCATTCTTCACACAAATCACCTTCACACAATTCACCTTCCTTCCCTAAGGAGATGACCTTGGAATACTCATTCCAAGTAAAACACAACATTGCAAGATTCTCTCTACGATGGGGCAGCAATTTTGCACACACACACACATTTTGTTCCTTCACACCCGTTGGCCCCATTCCTTGCATCATTCCGAGGGGTAGTGACACTCACCTATACACAAAAGCCATATACACTTTGAGGATGATGTGCGGAGATTAGGGCATATGACAAAACCAACCAAGCAAGTACTCGAGCATAATTTATTGGCAAGATTCCAATTTTGTAAAGCTTGAACCTAATTTTTGATATTATCATCAGGTCTAAATTCGATTAGAACAAATGATAATTTCAAAAAATTCAACACATCAAGAACCTTTTGTTTCTATCTACGAAAATTATTTTCATCAAAAGGTTCAATTTTTGAAGCATCGGGTAAGATCTTTGTTTGTGCAAGAAATTGTGTATCCATTGCAAAAATTAACCTTTAAGATTGTTGTGTAATTTATTTAATAAAGCAATGAAATGATGAAAAAAACAACTCTTGCACAATTAATTTCTTAAAAACAAAGACCCAATAATTTAGACCCATAAACGATTTTCCCTAATTTCACAACTTATGAAATATAAGTAAAGGAATGATCTCATCAAACTATATATCAAGCCGAAGCATTGTCTTTAAAGATTGATTTGCACCCCACGAAGTTGATGACTTTGTGTTAAAGGTCTTGGCACGACAACCTCTCAGGATTTCTATAGCTTTACCTCCACCAACACACACTTGTTGTGAAGAGTGTTTGACAACCCTTTTTGATAGTATCTTTTGAAATCACAACAAAATTTTGTAAATAGAATGTGAGCTTTGAAGCAAAGAAAGAGATATGAGAAGCAAAATGTGCAACAAAACAAAAGAGTGAAAGCTGAAGTCACTGCCAGGAGAAAAACCAGAACAAAAAATTGAAAGCTTACTTTGTAAACTACTCTAATGGTAAAAAACAAAAGCAGTGGGTCATGGGCTTGCAAAGACAAAAGACTAAGACTATGGACTTAGAAATAATAAAAGAGTGTAGGCCCAACCAATTAAATGTTTTGAAGCACAATAAAATAAGCCCAACAAATGTGGTGCCACAAAGGCCATAGCAGAATTTCAGCAGTGGAGTCGTCTACTTTAATTCCTCGTGGGATTATTGAATGAGTTTTATTCGGCGATACGCAGCCAATTGTTACTTATGGAGCCATTGTCATCCTTGAATAAGGCTTATAGCCCACTACTTCAAGAAGGAAAACATCGCGATGCATTTTTTACTTCCATGGACACTATCAATTCTATCGCTGCTACTGCTGAACATATAATTGCTTATTCAAATGTTTCACACCCCTTCATTATTAAGAATTCAACATCTTCAAATTCCAAAGTTGGAGGATCCAAATCTCAACAATGCAAACATCCATATTGCACTTACTACAATGAATTGGGATATACTCGAGAGCGATTTTATAAACTCCAAGGATATCCTATCATGTTACAATATCACCTTAGGCTCATACAACTAAAGTTCCTTTCTCTTTTAGCGTTACTTCAACTCTTCCTTGCACTGTTCTTCTGTTTACTTCTGAGCAATTCCAACACCTCGTTTCTCTTATAGGTATCACATAACCAAGTGCACATCTTGCAGGTAACTCTTATTCTCCCATTTGGATTATCGACACTAGTGCCATAGATCAGATGGTTTGTTCTCTCTCACTATTTCAAGAATTTTTGAACTCCAACATCCTCTAACCCAATTAATTTTCGCAATGGTGCTACCACCCCGATTTCTCAAATTGGAACTGTGCATCTCACCTCCAATATCACTCTTTGTGATGCCTTCTTTGTGCCTATTTTTTCACATAATATAATCTCCATTAGTAAACTAACATCTTCCATTAATTATGATGCCATTTTTTCCTTTACCTATTGTCTTTTTCAGGACCGACTGATAAGCGGATAATATTGTACACCAAATGAACTTATTACATGCATTTTGACTGAACTTTGCATTTAATTACTTAGAGTTAGTCGAATTTTTGAATATGTGAAAATTTTGATGGTGTATGTAATCATAGGGTAAATGAAGGTTTTCAAAACCCTGCAACTAACTGTGGATGAGTGGCGAATAAATGGACACATTATGTGAGGATTTAAAGGCTTAAAAGTAAACAAAATCAAAGAGTAACTAGTACCTGGTATCATAGGTACTGGTACTTGAGCCTATTGAAATATTGGTATTCGAGATTTGACCGAGAATAATCCACAATTTCCACTAGATTGATATATATCTATATTTGAGGAGTTTTGATGGGGAAGAAGGTTAGAGAGGGAGGCTACCTAAGCTTAGGAGTAGTGTAGAGAGAGAAATCTAGGGTTTTGCTTTTCCCTCACCATTTTCATTCTTGTAAGCTTCAATCTATATGTAATTTTTCGTTCTAGCACTTTAATCTCGTTTATTTCAAGTTTTATTGAGTTCAGCTAGGCTTTACTAGTTCTATTACTTGTATTTGGGTATTTTCTATTTAAGCTTTACATTTTATGTATAAATTCTATTTATTTTGTAGTTTAAAATTTGTCTTACATTAATACAAGTTTATGTTTGATTTCATTACCATGTTTTGCTCTTTAATGTTTTTTCTTGCCTCTATCATGAGCAACTCATCTCAAAAGTTTATCATGATCTTCGTCTTCTTGGGTATCTGGAATCAATTATCTTTCATTCTTTCTCATAGTGTAAAGTGTTTGGTTTGACTTGGTTGTGTGTGGACGAATGTGGTTGTAGGATTTTGATACACCGTAGACTTGTCACGGGGTATGCTCTTGTCCAAGCAACTGCATTCATCTCTCGCTTCCTATGAATCAATCAAACACCTAGGCACCATTGGTAGAATGAAATGAATGGATTTGACATACCCATTGGAATTAACTCCATGGATTAGCTAACCCCTTTTCTACTTGCAAATTTATCTAAACAAAAATCACCAAACTTCAAATCACAATATTTTCCATTTTTTCTATTTCATAATTCACTTCGAAAACACTTAACCTTTCCTTCCTTGAAGATGATCTTGAAACTTTTTTGGAGTTAAAATACGACACTATAACTCTCTCTATGCTTGGGGAGCATTTTTGCATATTCATACACATTTTTTATTCATCCACACACAATTTCCCTGCATCTTACACAAGCTCGAGTGAGAGTGACACTCATCCTTCATTATAAGCCATAACATAATTGGGTTCATATGGGAAGCAAATGAAAATAAATCAAGCACTGACGTATGAGCAAAACGATTGGGATGGTGAAAGCACATGGCAAGTTGTATATCTTCTAGTCCAACACTAATTTTGTGGCTTCCAATGCAATCAAAATGCCTTCTTTCAATCTCTGGAATTGGCATCTAGGTCATCCCTCTACAACTCATCTCAAAAGTTTAGCTAGTTCGCATCCTTTAATTTCTTTTCAAGATTGTTTATGTCATATTTGCCCACTTGCTAAATAAACTTGTCTTTCATTTTCTAGTCCTTTAGATCTCATCCATTATGATTTATGGGAAGGTTATAAAACGCCCTAATTAATTGATTCTCATAATTTTTTAACTGATGAATAATTTTTATGTCGCCCCAAAATTCGGGGGTCCTTTGTTAACCCGTTGATCACCCATCAATCCGCAGAATTACCCGTGATTGTTGCCCATTCTGGCATCACGTCAACAACATCCCTTTTCCGGGATTATAACTTATACGTGTGACCCGTGTTCCCTTAATCATTTAGTCCTATCGAGGCTCAATATACCCTAATGTATCTCATTTAAGGTCCATTTGTGTCATTGGAACCAAAGAACACATAGCCCACAAGCATGGCAATGCATTCTTAAAATTTTATATTTTTGGAAAACCTTTCGGAATGTTTTGCTCGACCTTCCGGAAGGTTTTACTTACTGGAAAAGTTCCTTCAGAGATTTTTCATCGACCTTCTGGAAGATTTTGCTTACTGGTATCCTACCTTTAAGAAAGGTGTGTCGACATTCCGGAAGATGTGTTAAACCTTCTGGTAGGATTTACACACTGGATTCCCTCATTTTAGAAAAATGTGAAGACCTTCCAGAATGTTAGAATAGACCTTCCGGAAGGTTTCACTCACTGTTCCAGTTTTTCCTTGTCTTTGTCCAAACCTTCTGGAAGGTTTTGTCCAGAATTGTCTGTTTCACCTATTTTTCATTTCCAATTTATCCAAAACATTTCCAAACTCATTCGCAACATGTAAAATATAGTTTTCTACATTATACATGATCCATACAAGTTCTATCACATTTGATTCATACATTTACATGTCAAAACATAGTTTTTAACAAAAGTTTTACAAAACTTCATTTCAAAAGCCACAAGCTGGTTCTTCTTCACCCTCGAAGCCCCGAATGAGTGTTCTCCACCGGTATGAACCCCGCACCTGAAATGTTTCCCGTATAGGGTGAGCCAATGCCCAATAGAATATTTCCTATAGAGGCTATTCCCCAACCTAAGTGCATATGCAATGTTCACATGCCACATTTTCCAACAACAATCATTCCAACCAAGATTTAAGCAAATCAAAGTTGGGATCTAACATATCTTACCATGAAATGAAATGATACTCATTCATGAAATTTACCTGAGCCCTTCTCGGCTCCACAACACATGCATGCTAATGTGTATAAAACAGAGCTTTTCTAGCTCTGGCTGTTTACCTTTACCACATGCTATCTAGTGAGTATCAAAACTGGGTTTTCCAAGCCCCTGCCATTTGTGTTACACACCCAAATGACTATTTAAAATCTCCGGGTCTTTTTGGGGTGGGTATTTATGGACTTACACCAACAGTCACCCAACCGACACGGAATTCATGAACTTCCACCAACGATTCCGCGTACACCAACACACTTTATGGGCTCTTATACCAATAGAAGTGCGTATCTGAACATCGGGTCTCTTACCCTAGGGATAGTCTAGCCCTTCTTGCTACCCCAACCCAATTCTTTTTCATGCAACCATGCGACTCAGTCGAATTTTCAATCCAACTTTTTTGAGCCCACCATCATTCACCTACTTGGTGTTTTATATCTACCATGCACACACACACACCCACACTCATGGCTATGGATGCGTTTTCCCCGTGCAACTGCAATGTAATGCACCATTGCCTAATCCATGTCATGCCCATATATAAAGGATGTCACATGAGTTAAATTAACTATATTCAAACAAATTCCATGGCAATTTATATCCGAAGCTTATAATCACCAAACTTTCTCATAATGCCATATATCAATGAACATATATCAACATTTCATTTTCAACAACAATTCACAAGCGTGTCATTACATAACATATGCTAACAAAACACTAAATTTCCAAGGCATAAAGTATACACACAATATGACCATATAACACCCAATTCCATAGATCACATTAAGTCTAATCCACAACCCATTTCAAGGTAAAATTTTATTTTGCCCAATTTCAATACCCATTTCATCAATTTCCACAACATAGGTATTGATAAATTTTTTTTATCTACATACCCATTACATACTACACCCTAGGTTGTTAAATAAACCTAAGTAGGAAGGAACTCTACCTCTTGAAGAGTAAAGAATGATTGTAGCAAGTCCTAAGAACCCGCTTCTACCTAGAATCTTCCCCTCCCAAAAATTCCATCCTTGGAATCTCGTTCAAAATCGACCTACTTGGTATGATTTTGTAGCCCAAGTCGAGGAGAACAACTTTCCTTCTTAGCCTGAGTGGATCCGAGCACCGTGGAGTTGTAGATCAAAGAGAGAAAGTGGAGGAGCTCTCTCTTTTCCCTCTCTTCTCTATTGGCAACGGCTGAGTGTGTGTGTGGGAGAGAAATTCAGATTTTTCCCCCTATTTATATTTCTTAATGCTTGGCTCACAACGCGCACACAACCCTATTTTCCCGGGTCTGTTTTCGTCCCGAAACGATTAAATTTCGTCCCAATTTAATTTCAAAATATTTTTATTTTTAACTTACCTTAAATAATTTTTCAAATTTTAAAATTTTATCAAAAATCCCATTATTGGTTCACCTGAGACTCGACTACCTCATAAAACGCAAAAATTTGACTAACTCAGAATTCGTTAAAATTTGACGGGGTAACTAGATTTCATGAGATGAATCCAATGATGAGGTCTGTTTCATCATTCGAGATCTAGAAAAATTTAGGTTTCAACCCATACTATAGCAAAAAATTATCGTTTTGTCCTTTTTGTAAAAAGTTTAAATTTACTGGATTTTACATTCTCCCCCCTTAAAAGAATTTCGCCCCCGAAATTCACACACACACATACACACTTAACCGTATGCATATGCTACAATAAGATTATACTAGAAATTATAAAACTAGTAACTCCATTCTCGAATAGGAACGAATAGTTGGTACGTATGGTATCCTTACGCTCCCATGTTGCCTCCTCCATTCCTCGGTACTGTCATAGCACCTGCACTAGCTTCACAATCTTGCCTCGCAAAACCTGATCCTGACTATCTATGATGCACACCGGTCCCTCCTCGAAGGTCCCATTAGCATCAACAACAGGCTCTCCCTAATTCACCACATGAGTCAAATTTGGGGTGTATTTCTGGAGCATAGAGACATGAAAATACTGCATGAACACCCGATAGATTTGATAGTAATGCCAACCGGTAAGCCACTGTACTAACCCTCTCAAGTACCTCGAAGGGCCCGATAAACCTCGGTGATAGTTTCCCTTATTTTCTGAACCTAACCATTCCTCTCTTAGGCATGACTTTCAAGAAGACGTGATCTCCTACCTCAAACTCCAGAGGTTGCCATCGTTTGTCAGCATAGCTCTTCTGCCAGCTCTGAGCCGTAAGAAGACGTTTCTGAATCAAGTCCACCTTCTCCGAGGTGTCTCTAATCAAATTCGAACCCATAGAGGGTCTCTCTCCCACCTCCATCCAACAAATCAGAGAAAGGCAAGGCTTCCCATAAAGTGCCTCATAGAGTCCCATCTATAGGCGAATTCCACTAAGTGAACCCTGCTGGAATTCTGCAGATTGTACCCTACTGGCCTCTGATGTTCAGCCTTAACCTACTGACACGTGAGGCATCTATTGACAAAGTCACCAACTTGTCTATTTATCCCACTCCAATAATACTAGCGACGAAGATCACGATACATCTTCGTGCTACATGGATGCACTGCAAATCGGGAGCAGTGGAACTCCCTAAGGATCTCCTCTCTCAGATCCGCTGACTAGAGAACTACGACCCTTCCCCTGTATCGAAGGCTGCCATCTGAGTGAATGGCCCAACCCTCATTATCGGTACCCACCTGTACTCAATCCTTGATGGATAATAACTCGGGGTCTTGCCTTTGGGACTCAATCACCCTGCTCAGTAGGGAAAGCGTAGCCACCAAGCTCCCTAAAATGCCTTGAGCCTGATTCTTGTAGTGTAGCCCAAACTGTCCTACAGTCTCAAGCATCTCCCACTCCTAGGAAGCCAGACTAGCCAAGACTCCCCTTGACTTCTGACTGAGTGTATCAGCCACTACGTTTGCCTTACTAGGATGGTAGTGCAAAGTGAAATTGTAATCCTCCAAATACTCCATCCATCGGCGTTGCCTCATGTTGAGGTCCCACTGAGTAAAAATATACTTCAGACTTTTGTAGTCTAAAAATACCTCAAACTGTTCCCCGTATAAGTAGTGGCGCCAAGTCTTCAAGGCAAAGACAATGGCCGCCAACTCCATGTCATGTGTGGGATAACTCCTCTCATGATTCTTTAGTTGCCAAGAACTATAAGCCACCACCCTCCCGGACTGCATCAAAACACAATCAAGTCCGTCCTTGGAGGCATCACAGTACCCGATGTACATCTGTCATCTCTCTAGAAGAATCAAAATGGGAGCTGAAGTTAGCCTCCTTTTCAACTCTTGGAATGCCTTCTCACAAGAATCATTCCACTCAAATTTGACCTCATTCCAGGTCAATCTCGTCATAGGTGTAGCTAGTCGGGAGAAGTCCTCAATGAACCTCTTGTAATATCATGCCAACCCCAAGAAACTGCGTATCTCAAAGACTGACTTTAGTCTCTCCCAATTCATAACTGTCTCAACCTTCTCCGGGTCCATGGATACACCTGAAGCTGACACCATGTGTCCCAAATATTTCACATCCGTAAGCAAAAACTCATATTTGCTGAATTTGGCGTATAACTGGTGGTCTCTCAAGGTCTGCAAAACAACCCTCAAGTGACCTTCATGCTCCTCCTCGGACTTGGAGTAGATCAACATGTCGTCAACAAAGATCACGACGAATTGATCAAGATAGGGTTGAAACACCCTTTACATGAGATCCATAAATGTTGTCGGGCCATTCGTCAATCCGAAGGGCATCACTGTGAACTTGAAATGCCCATACCGCATTCTGAACACCGTCTTGGGGGTATCCACCTCCCTGATCCTCAACTGATGGTAGTCCGTGCAGAGATCTATCTTAGAGTAGACCCGCGCTCCTTCTGCTAGTCAAATAGATCATCAATCCTCGGCAAAGGGTTCCTATTCTTAATGGTAACCCGGTTGAACTGTCGATAATCTATACACAACCAAAGGGTCTTATCCTTCTTCTTGACAAACAACACTGGAACGCCCCATAGTGAAGTGCTCGGTCTAATAAAGCCCTTGTCCAACAATTCTTGCAATTGGACTTTGAGTTGTTGTAACTCAGCTGGCGCCATTCTATGCAGAGTCATAAAAATAGGAGGCATATCAAGATGTAACTCAATGCTGAAATCTACATCCCCATGGGGAGGTAATCCCGATAATTCATCTGAGAAAATGTCTTAATATTCACACACAACCCGAGGTAGGCCCAACTCCTGTCTCACCTCATTCTCCAAGGTAAGACTCGTAAGCAAACCCATCAACTGCCTGTGCCATCTAGAATCGTACACAGATTGGGGAAAAGATTCATACTTTTTCCCTTGAAACTTGAAACAAACACCTTCCAGTGTATACTCAGTTACTCTCTTACGATCACAATCAATGACGACTCGATGGCTGCTAACTAATCCATTCCAAGGATCACATCAAACTCCGACATGTTTATGACCCTAAGGTCCATAGTGAGTAAGACCCCTGCGATCTCTAACTCACAGTCTTGACATATCTGATCAACACACACCCTAGCTCATAGGGGTGATTTGAGGGTCAATAAGCCGATCTCTAACAAAATTATTGCTTTCATCCCATATGCTAAGGCGAAGGGGGTTTCTCTAGTTAAGCGTCGAGGTATGGTTCGATTCATCCACAAAACACTCGGCAACTCTTCCATCCATCTTCCCTTGGCGTCCTCTAACCTTTTCTTGATTTCGTCCAAGATTGTCTTGTTGTAAATCTCTGCTTGCCCATTACTCTGAGGGTAAGCAGGGGTTGAATAATGATTTCAAATTCTGAAATGCTGATAGAAAGTTTTAAAGGGATGACTATCGAATTGTGTGCCATTATCTGAAATGAGGGTATATGGGATCCCGAATCTGGTGATGATGTACTTCCAAACAAGTTTTCTTGTATCAGTATCTCTAATGTTATCTAGGGGCTCGACTTCCACCCATTTAGTGAAATAATCAGTTGCAACAAGAAGATACTTCTTGTTGCATGGTGCTCGAGGTAATGGTCCCACTGTGTCTAGTCCGCACTGAGCAAAAGGACATGAGCTTGCCAATGGAAGCAGCTCATGAGAAGGTTTTCTCGGTATTGATGATAATTTTTGACATTTCTCGTATCATCTCACAAACTGTTGAGCGTCCTTTTGCATATATGGCCACCAAAAATTGTAAGAGATGGCTCGGTGAGCTAAAGATCTCCCACCAATGTGAGCACTGCAACTTCCTTCATGAATTTCAAATAAGAAGTGTGGAACTGTCTTTGGGTGTACACACTTTAAGTACGGGCCTCCAAACAAGCGTTGATAAAGCTCATATTTTGGTGATAGCCAGAACCTAGCAGCTTTCAAACATAGCTTATGGGCTTCCCTTTTGTCTTCGGGCAACGTTCCATCTTTTAGGAAGTTAACTACCATGTCCATCCAGCTCAACTCGGCTTCGATACTTAAGGCTTCTTTAGAATTGTTCGACACAATATTAGGCTCGGACTGGAACTCAACAGTAAGATTCCTTTCACTTTCCTGGTCAATGGCCGAGGCCAACGAAGCTAAAGCATCAGCGTGCGAGTTCTTTGCTCTTCCGACCTGCTGCATAGAGTATTCAGGTATCTTGCTCAATTTTTTCTTTGCAATGGCATGATAGGCGATCATTCTTTCATCCTTTGTCGCATACTCCCCTATTATCTGATTTATAACCAATTGTGAATCAGAGAATATCTGGAGTTTTATTGCCCCCAGTTCGGCTGCCATTTTCACTCCAGCTATCAAGGCTTTGTACTCAACTTCGTTGTTTGACGCTTTGAAACCGAGTTTGATGGATTTTTCCAAAATACAACCTTCGGGACTTACTAGTGTAAGGCCAATGCCGGTGCCCTTTTGATTTGAGGATCTATCGACAGATAGGATCTATTCACCACTGAGCACTGATTTTTCATTGTCATATGCCTGATCACTCTGTTCTGAGAGCTTTTTAGGTTCAAATTGTGTGATGAAATCTGCCACAACTTGTCCCTTGATTGCCTTCCTCGGTTCGAACACAACATTGAATTCTCCAAGCTCGACTACCCATTTGGCGACGCGTCCAGAAAGGTTGGCCTTTTAAAAAAGGGACTTTAGAGGTTAGCCGGTGAGTACCATAATTTGGTGAGCCTGAAAATAATGTCTGACTTTCTGAGCCGAGCTAACGAATGCGAGTGCGGGCTTTTCCAATGGAGTATACCTCGATTTTGCATCCAAAAGCATCTTGCTCACGTAATAGACATGTTTCAACTTGCCATAGTCACTTCTCACCAATGCTCCATTCATCTCGTGTTTTGACACTGTTAGGTAGATAAAAAGTTTTTCCTCGGGTGATGGGGTTGAGAGGATTGGTGGGGAGGCCAAATAAGACTTAAGATTTATGAATGCGTCCTCACATTCCTGACTCCGGAGTGCCCCCTTCTTTTCTTTTGATTGATTGGAAGAAAGGTCTGCACTTATCAGATGCTCGGGATATGAACCTTCGGAGCGCTGCTGTCATTCCGATCAACTTCTGTACCTCATTTACAGTCCTAGGTGATTGTAGTTCGGTGATTGCTTTACCTAATCGGGGTTCACCTCAATAACTCAATGGGTAACTAGGAAGCCAAGAATTTTCCAGACCTGACCCCAAATGCACACTTTGAAGCGTTTAATTTCATCTTGTATCTTCGTAGAACATCAAATGTGCTCCTCGAGTAGGAGTAGTGGCTGATGGCCCTTCAACTTTTCACCACCATATCATCAATATAAACCTCAATAGTACTGCCTATCACATGTGAAAATATTTTGGTTACAAACCTCTGATATGTTGCCCCAACGTTCTTCAACTTGAAGGGCATCACTCTATAATAGTATATTCCTTCTGGTGTTATAAAAGCAATTTTTTCTTGATCATCTTCGGCAAGGGGAATTTGGTGGTACCCCCTATAGACATCCAGGAAGCTCATTTGCTTATGCCCCACCGTCGCATCGACCAATTAAATCTATCTTTGGCAAGGGAAAACTGTCTTTTGGGCAAGCTTTGTTGAGGTCGGTGAAATCAACACAGACTCTCCATTTTTCGTTCTTTTTCTTCACTACTATTGTGTTCGATAGCCAGGTCGGATATTGTACCTCCCTAATTGTCTGGGATTCTAGCAACTGAGCAACTTCCTCCTTGACTGCTTCCTGATGTTGTGGGGCCGACTGCTTGAGCTTTTGCTTAACAGGTTTGAAGCTAGGGTCGACATTTAACTGATGACATACCACTTCAGATGGTACGCTGGGCATATCACTCATGCTCCAGGTGAAATATCTGCGTATTCTTGTAACAAGGTTACAAGTTCTTTTTTTTGCTCGGGAGTAAGTCGTTCCCAATAGAAAGTGCTTCCCAGGATCTCCATCCTTGTCTAAAGGTACTTTAATCAGATCTTCTATTATTCGGTTTGCAACTTCTTTTTCCATGCCTAAAGGTACTTTAGGGCTTTTGTGGACAGCTCGGTCAACAGGATCTGTCGAGCTGTCGGGTGCTAACTACTATTTTGCTTCATCGGTCTTTGAACTCTTTGCGTGAACTTTTATTCTGTCTTTTCCTTTGACCGAAGCCAGCAAACAAGTTCTGGAACTGATCGAATCTCCCTGGATATTCACTATTCCTTTGGACGAAGGGAATCTCAGCATTTGGTGGTATGTTAATGGTACCGCCTTCATCTCATGTAGCCACGACCGACCCATTATCGTGTTATAAGTTGAAGCCATATCAACTATCAGGAACTCGGTCATGACACAAACTGGTCCAGTCTTCATAGGCAGTGTGATCTTCCCCCTAGGAAGAATTATCTTTCCACTAAAGCCTATAAGTGGAGTGTTTGAAGGATTCAGATCTTCTTTCTTAAGACCAAGCTCCTCGAAGAGATCCGTGTACATGATCTTTGACGAACTTTCGGATCAATCAAAACCCTTCTCACATCGTAGTTTGCAATTCAAATTGTGACGACTAGTGTGTCATTGTGTGGCTGGTGAATGCCGACCAGATCCTGTTCGGTGAAGCATATTGCCTGGGTCGACTCTAACTTGATTCTTTTATTCTTGACCTCGGGGGTTAATTACAACTCATAGACTTCCCTTTCCTTTGCAACTTTCTTAATGTATGCCCTTGCTGAGTTATTCGTAGACATATGTGGATTTGTTGCAACATGGATTACATCATTCACTCCAAATAGAGTGCTATGGTCTCCTTTTGGGATCAGTTCTCCCACCGTTAGTTCTTGCCCCATCCTCGATGAACTCGGTGAGATGACCTTCTTGCACTAGTTCTTCCAAATGCTATTTTAAGGATCGACAATTTTCCATCTTGTGCCCAATATCCCGATGATACGAACATTTGAAGTTTGGATTCCTCTTCTAATGATCTCTTATAAGCTTGTTAGGCCATTTGAAGAATGGTTGTGCCTTGATTTGATTCAGTATCTTGTATATTGGCACCTTGAACAATGTGTTTAGCCCAAGAAAAGGGGACTTTTGGGCGTAACCCTCCTTCTCATTCTTCCTTCTACCCTCGCGGCTCAGTTCGGTCTGCTTGTCTCGACTGAATTGTCTCCTTCCATGATTGTCTCTAACTACATCTCTGCATAAGTCGTCATTGAATTTGGTATACTTTTCAATTCTTGCCATCAACTATTCCAGGTCATTGGCAGGTCTTCGAGTGAGTTATTGGTACAGAGGGTTTTCCTTTGGCAATCCAATTTTGAAGGACGCCACTGTAATTTTGGGGTTTCATCCCTTGACCTCATTCATTGTCTCCCAATAGCGATGAGAGTACTCTTGCAAGGTCTCATTATGCTTCTTCTTCAAAGTCAGAGGGCTCCAACATCCTTTGGCTGCTTACTACTTATAATGAACCGTGCTGTGAACTGCTTGGCCAAGTACGACCATCCATCAATCGATCCCTTCGACAAACTGTCAAACCATTTCATGGCCGACTCCCCTAAACTGCTATTGAAGATGGTCCAAAGTAGTGGCTCGTTCCTTTAGTGGATTGTCATCAACTGTCTATAACGCCTAATATGTGAGGCTAGGTCAGCTTTTCCATCGTAAAGTTTAAAATTTGGGACGACGAACTTGCTCGGGATTCGCCCACTTTCAAGCCATGCAGTAAAAGGTGACGACTCCGAGCCATTTCCATATTGTACTGTTGCTCTTCTAGCTAGGTCCCTAGCCAACCTCTGTTATGGTCGTTTAAGGCGGTTGTTGAGTTCCTCGATGACGTACTGCTTTGAAGCATCCTCCTCCTAGAGCCTAGGTTTCTTTCGCTGGTACTTATGTCATTAGGATCCTAGTTCTGACGCGCTTCCTTTCGGGACTTTCTCGTTGGCTGTCTCTCCCTCACTTATCTTTTATCTTTCTTCGTGATCTTTTCCAGCCTGGCTTTAAATTCTTCATTTTTCCTTATCAGGTTCTTCTCCTTGGCATAGGATTTCTTGAACAACTTGTCATGAGCATCAAGTCGGTCCTACAGGGATTGGACCAACTTTGCCAAAGAGTGGTTTTCCCCCTTAGCACGGAGAGATTCACCACGATCTTGTCCACGATGGTTTGAGTCGTGGTTCATTTTTGACTTGCTGAGGATACCTCATCATCCTCATGGGGCCCAGATGGGCTTTTGTTAATATGCAACCCATCGTTGCTATCAGATGGAAGTGGTACAAAATCAGAATTTCCTATAGCAAAACTGCCCACAGGTGATCCAATGGCACTTCTGAGTTTTGACATTATAGCTTTTCGTTTCGAATGATGAAAATTTTCCCACAGACGACGCCAAAATGTAAGGGGTAAAAATTAAGGATACCTCTCACTAAGGATTTGAATTTGATATTTCTTGTAATGAATATTTTTGAACTTGATCTCTTAGTCTTTGCTTCTTGTAAAACGAACAAACTGCCCAAGATCGAGGTGCTTCAATCGAAGGCACTCCGATGCTTAAGTCAGTAATGAAACTGAGATAATTGCAAGAAGACCAGGAGAGTTCAACATACCTTTCACCTTGGTTCCTTTGGGTTTTTATAGACCATTACCCCATTAGGGTTTTCATGATTTTTGGTTCAAGGTGGCACATCTTTCTTCAATCTTGCGTTTCAGTTTAGGAAGTTGCTGATATTTCTCCAGCAACTCCGCCTGGTATCTTCAATTTCATTGATTCATTTATCTAAATGCCTAAGTTATAGGCGAATTTCCATCTTTCTATCTATCGTTTTGAACAGCTTGGACATAATAAGGGTCGAACACTTTCGATGTTTGTCGAGCTGATTGATCAACTCGGTTTGGTACAAGTTGAGCTATTTTGTTGCCTTGCCGAACATATTAATGATCTTGGTTGGGAACAGACTGAGCTTCAATATTACTTTACCGAGCACATTGGTTAGTTTGGCAAAGACTTTTTCACCGAGTAGCTAATGTCTTCGTCACGTGCCATGTCTTATCATCCTCACATGAGCTCATTAATTACCATAAAACATGTAATAATGAGGGCTAGCCCCTATAGATATTTCCTTTGACATAGCGGAGTGTCCATTTGACAGCCCGAAAACGAGAGGCAATAGGAGAGTGCATGTGTTGACAAATAGAATTTACATTAAAAGATAGGGAGAATTACATCTAGACCCACTAAGGTTTATCCCTTAATTACTTAGACCCTCTAATATTTAAAAAATTATACACAGACTCTCTGAAGTTTGTATGCACGTAACACTTAGAACGTTGCTGTAAATATATTCATTAATAAATTATACTTAGACTCCCTTAAAATTTGTAAGTATATATACTTAGACAAAAAATACTACAATCAAAGATAGAATATCAAATATTTTAAATTTTATAATTAAAATTTCTATTCTATTGTATCATTTATTAAAATAAAATTAAAATTAAAAATTTAATTTTTTCTTAAAAAATTATAATTAATATACAATTATACTATCTATTCGAATAAAATAAAAAAAATTAAATAAGGGGTCTAAGTCATTCATAATAGAACACAAATTTTTCATCCAAAATTCATGCTTTATTATATCATTTATTGAAATAAAATCAAAAATAAAAATTTAGTTTTTTTTTTAAAATCATTATTAATATATTAATTTATTGTATATTAATTACAATTTTTTAAGAAAAAATTGAATATTTATTTTTAATTTTATTTTAATAAAAGATAAATAGAACATGAATTTTAATCGAAAAATTTAAAATATTTGATATTTTATCTTTGATTGAAGTATTTTTAGTCTAACTATAATATTTTAAACTTAAGGGGTTTAAGATTTATATACCTATAAACTTCAAGGGAGTCAAAGTGTAATTTATTAATGGATATATTTACAGTAGGGATTTAGTGTTATGCACATACAAATCTCAGGGGGTATATGTATAATATTTTAAATGTCAGGGGGTCTGATTGATTAAGTGACAAACCTCAAAAGATATAGGTGTAATTCTCCCTTAAAGATATATCTAGACGTGTTATAGTCAGATATTGGAGAGCACCAACAATGTGATGAAAACTCAGTGGGGTTCTTAAGAGGAGGGCCAATAGTGGACAACTATTGGTTAACCTTCATGGGAATGGTGATAAGATGAAGTTTCCCCCACTCGGATAGTAGCTCGTTAGACCTCTAATCAAGATTAACACTAGAGCGGTGATCTTTTCTTCGAAGCTCTTCCTCTCAACAAGCGAGAAGTAGGAGAGGTAGTGGTCAAAATAGCAAGCTGATCTAGAAGAAAAATGGATCAATAAGGATTTAAAGCAAGAGCAAAACATCTATAGGAGAAAGAAGAAAGAAGTTTGTAGTTTATGCTTCTAATGGTTAAGGCTAGGTTCTTGGTTACACAGCCCTGTCCATGGTCAAAGATGGCTTTCAACTCCTGTTCATGCATCAATTAGTGGACTCATGTCATGGCCTCCTCCACGCTGTTCCACATGCTGGGAGGAGACCCTCAATTGAGGTTAGGATGGCTTTCCTTATCTCCCCATTAGTCTTGGTAACTTTAAGCTCTCCTCATTATACATTGTCTTCACGTTAACGTCTTTCTCCTCAGTACCCTTGGTGGTTGAAAAAGTTCAGGGAAGAGATGGAGACCTAGAAGATTTGCTCCTATTCCTACCAAAGATGAATTTCTACATCTTATGGACAGGCAAGCCCCCCTCTAAAGTTCTCTAGGTCTGAAGCTTGGCTAGGAGCTTCTTGTCTACAAGCTTGGAAGCCATGACTACTACAAAATAGAAGAAGGGTAAGAAAGTGTCAAACCAATTTGAGGACACCAACAAGAAAACCCACCATTGAAGGAATGGGAACACTAGATTTTACTAGAATAGGACCTAATTGACACTCAAATAATGTCTGACTTGTCACAAGGATTTTGAGATCCTGAGTCCCAAGGACGATAGCGGCGCCTACTCGTCTCTTGAACTCGGGGAGCAATGGGCTGGCTTTACCCACACCAAGAAGTAAGAATTCAAAAAACTAAAACTAGAATGACCATGGAAAGTGAAAAATGCAACACTCATGAAGAGAAGGAGGAGGAGACTCCTAGAAGAGAGGAACTAGGAAAAGCCTGTTGGTGAGGGGTTCAAAAACGCCTATTTCCAAACCAGGTCAAGACATGAAGAAAAATTTATCCTTCCACTCTTTCATATTGGAAGAATTCCAGTAAGGATATGGATTCCCTCTTGCTTGGAAAGATAAAACCACCCTAAGCCTTACCACAAGGGGTAAGCTTGTTGTAGTGAAGGAGTTCGGCGACGGTGGGTTGGACACCAATGCCATTAGCTCTAGCCCAAAGAAATCCTATACCAACTAAGAAACCCCAACTATTGGGAATCAATTATGTAGGGGCAAGATTCAAATACTGAAGAGGCTCCCTAATGTACTTGGGCATGGAGAAATAAAGTCTAGCCTCAAATATGGATTCGTAAAGGCACATTTCATTAAGGCCATAAGAGTTTGCAGTCTAGTCCAAAGAAGGAACCCACAGATAAATGGCCTTTGGGATTGTTGAAAGAGGAGGATTATTTGGTTATTTATGTTGGAAGGATTTTAGGAAGAGGGACAAACTAAGACAAGAGTGGGAAGTACTTTGTATTACACTTGAACACAAACGTTTTGGGCATAGTACAAAATGACTTAGAACCCATCCATATTTATACAACTCATGGAAGGTTCTAGATTTCTTTACAAGATAATATTTAAGTAGATTATATATTTTTACATATGTGAGAAATATCTAGAATATTTATCAAGGCTTTTCTAGACATCTTCTAGAATCTAAGTATTCTAGAACTCTTCTAGAAGTTACATACATCTCCTTCCAAAATATCTTATATTTTGGGCTTTTGTTTTGGGCTTCATTTATTGAACCAAATAAGTTTATACTTCAACATCCCCCCTTCAACTTGATTTAGTAACTCCAAGAAAAACGCTTAGCTTGAAAAAGACGTCATGCTTGAGTGGCTTGGTTAAGATATCGACAATTTGATCATATGACCTTGTGAATGTCATTCGGACCTCCTTGTTAGTCATTGATTAACCATAATTAATGCATAATTTCATTAAGTTAATAGATCAATTATGTTGGTTAACAGAGTTAAACTAGTCAAAATAAGTCAAATTAGGGTTAGTGTGTGAATTAGGGATAATGCATTAATTATTGTTCTTTTCAGGGTTTTTTTGTGTCAAATCTACAAACTATTGGGGAGCCAATTATGTCAAAGCTACAAACTACTGGGAGCCAATTGTCAAAACTACAAACTATAGGGTGCAAATTATCAAAGCTCAAAACAAAGGAGGATCAATGCGTAATTCAAAGCCGCCAAACAACACTTTCATCCTCCCTTGTTGCCTATAAATACCACCCCTTAGGACTTGTAAAGCATTCATCTTTTGGTAGTGGAAAAACACTCCAAAGTATTATTGCTTTTTTTATTGCTTTCTTTAAGTATTGCTTTCTTTTATTGTATTATTGCTTTCAATTTATTGCTTCTTTTACTTTAAGTATTGCTTTCTTTTATTGTATTATTGCTTTCTTTTACTTCCATTGTTTGAGCTTCCTTCTTTTCTTAGAGGAGTGAAAATCTTCCACTTTTCTAGAGTTTACCAAAGCCGCGAAGGGTGGAACGTGATTCACTCATTCTTTGTCGAAGATCAGCTCCTTGTGTAATATGTTTTACCTTGTAATTCCTCTACTTGAAAGGATGAGCATCACTCACTTTTCCAGCTTTACCAAAGCCATGAAGAGTGCGTAGTTTCTCATTCATTCTTTAGAAAAAAGTGATGAACATGTATAAATTATCCGGAAGTTATATTTGTACATTTCATTTTATTTCAAATTCTTAGTTTTAAAGTGGTTATTAAATGTATTCTCTCTTAGTTTATGTTTCTTTGCATTAGCTTAGCTCCAATTTTCATTTTTTTCATAATGTCTTCTCATTACATTGTTGTCTTTACCTTAAGCATGAGTAGCTAAGCCTTTAAGTTGGCTAATCCAAGGGAGACACCCTCTTGGGTATGCCATTTCAACTCATTTTCCTTCCTCCTCTTAGAGTACGATAGTTTGGTTTGACTGGGTAGAGGATGGACGGGATTGTGAGTCTTTGATATCCCGTACACTTGTCACGGGTTATGCTTGGATCCTTAGTTCCATCTCATCCCTAGCTTCCCACGAATCAATCGTACATCTATGCTCTATTGGAGGAAGGATTTGAGTTGACTTGGTATTCCCATTGGAGTGAACCCTTTGAATTAGCCAACATTTGTTCTATTTCATTTTCATCACAATCACAAACCAAACTTCAACCAACAATAGATTTTACACTTTATTTTTACAAAAATCACCTTCATGATGATACACATTCTTCCCTAAGGAGACGACCCTTGAATACAACTCCAAGTAAAACACGACAAACAAAAGTCTCTCTGTGCTTGGGGATTATTTTTGTTCACACACACACACATTTCATACATTTCATTCACCTACCATTTCGTTGCCCTTTCTTTTGACATCATCCCAAGGGAGAGTGACACTCTTATCCACACATAGACTATACACATTGAGGGATGATGTTCGGAGGTTAGGGTATACTACAACAGAAACAACCAAGCATTTTTGGCGTCGTTCCTGGGTAGGGCAAGTGTCGAATCAAGAAGGTGATTTTCGAACAGCGGAGATAAGTCCCATGATGTTCATCATTGGTTGAGGTACGTTGATCCTTGTATATGCTTTTGTTTGTTTATATTTTTATTTGTAGATAGTTCTGTTATATGTGGGGTCGAGACGAACAAAACTAACTAGTTAGACAACCCTTAGGGCCCAATATGAACATTGACCAAGACCCACTCGAGGATGCAGGTGATAATTTTGAGAATGTATGTGCTAATCCAAACATGCAACGGGGTGGGGGAGGACAAGAACCTAGAATGCTCAATCCACGAATAGAATTCCCCTTCCTGTGAATTAAGGGAACAACATCTACATTGAACCTCTAGCAAGGTCAATGAGGGATTTCCTTCAACCCACACGAAGGACCACACCCTCGTGCATCCTCCTTCTGGTCCAAGCTCATCTCTTCCTAGTTAAGCCGGGGAAGTTGCAAATACTTCCCACTTTCCATGGAATTCAAAAGGAAAACCCCTATTGGCACGTAAAGGATTTTGAAGACATAGTTGCAACCTTTCTCGCCACTCATGGTATGGACGACATAGCTAGGCTAAAATTGTTCCCTTTTTCCCTGAGAGATAAGACAAAAACGTGGTTTAATTCCTTGAGGCCTCGATCCATAACATCTTGGAGCCAAATGCTCTCCGAGTTTTTTTTAAAAAAAAATTCGGTGCATAAAACCACCACTTTAAAAAAACAAATTCAAAACTTTTCGAAGAAGCTCAACAAGCAATTCTACCAATGTTGGGATTGGTACAAGGAGATGCTACAATCCATTCCACACCATGGTTTTGAACCGTGTTAGTTGGTGAGTTTCTTCTATGAGGGAATCACACTAGGCCATTGATAGTTCATAGATATGATGTGTAATGGAGAGTTTTTGAGTAAGGACCCGGATGAGGCCTTAGACTACTTTGATACATTGGCATAAAATGCACAATCATGAGATATTATGGATCCCACCGACGTACCAAGGTCTTCCCCTCAAGGGAAAAGTCAAACTCATGGGGGAGGGATTTATGACTTAAGAGATAGGGAAGACTTGCTTTCCAAAATTGCCAAGTTGTCTAGGAAGGTTGAGAGTCTTGAGGTAAATAGGAGACACGAGGTGTCAAATGTTTCAAAGATTGAGGAGGGCTGATCAATTTGTGAGAGTGTAAATCATTCCATATTGGAGTGTCCTAATATTCTGGCACTGAAGGAAGTGTATCATGAGCAAGTCAATGCCTTTAACCAAATGAGGTAATCATTCTCTCCATATTCAAACACTTAGAATCCGGGTTGGAGTAATCACCCGAACTTTAGTTGGAGAAATGAGAATCCCACTCCTCATGGTTCAAATGCATACACACCTCCCGTGCCTCCTAGGCAAAATCAATTTCAATCCTAAGGTCAAGCGTCTAGCTTCTAATACCCCCGGACCAATCCGCAAAGGTATTAGTCAAACCCACCACCACATAATTTTTCACCAAGTCTACCTCCACAAAGCTTTTCCCTAGGGCCATCCAATCCTACCACCTATCAAACTCCCCACAAGAGGAATTTGGAGGATATGGTTCATGCTTTCATTCAAAGTTAGACTACCATCAACAATCAAAATGATGCAGCTTTTAATGACATTTGATCCCAACTCACGAAGCTGACAAGCTCTATGGGGGCATCACAACAAGAGAAAGGGAAATTCTCCACTTAACTCCAAGAGAACTCTAGAGGTCAACATATCGTTGATTCATCGGAGCCCTCAAGGGAGAGTTGTGAGCAATTCAAGGTGGTTACCACCCTTCGTAGTGGCAAACAAATTGATAAGACCAATGTGTCAAAAGTCTCACCCAAGGCTACATTGCTAAAAGAAAAAGAGACCATGGGTGACACCATCGAGGGTGGAGTGAGTGAGAAGAGAAAAAGTGAGGTAGTTGAGAATAAAAAATTTGTTGATGAAAATGTGCTTGTTTCCCCCATGCCTGCTCCTTTTTCCAATCGTTTGAAACCACCCGTCAAGGTGGCTAATTATTCTGATATCATTGAAATATTTAAGTAGGTGAAAATAAACATTCCACTCCTTGATGCGATAAAGCAAATTCCATCTTGTGCAAAGATCTTGATGGACTTATACACTGTGAAGAGGAGGGTCAATGTTCACAAGAAAGCATTCCTCACTGAGCAATTGAGTTTGATTTTGAGGACAAACACCCCTCCAAAGTGTAAAGACCCCGGCTGCCCCACCATTGCCATAACAATTGGGAATTTATGGGTGGAGCAAGCACTCCTTGATTTGGGGGCTAGTGTGAACCTCCTTTCGTGCTTGGTGTACCAACAACTTCAGCTCGAAGAATTGAAGCCTACTACAATCACGTTTCAACTGGCAGACTGTAGTGTTTGGACACCATGGGGAGTAGTTGAGAAATTTTTAGTGCAAGTCGATAAATTTTAGTTTCCTGTTGATTTTATTATGCATGACATTCACCCAGTTGCAAATCTTAGCTATCAAATTCCTGTAATACTTGGTAGACCTTTTCTTGCTACATCTAATGCTGTGATTTATTGCAGGAACGGTCTTATGAAGCTATTATTTTGGAACATGACTATGAATCTCAATGTGTTCAATTTGTCCAAGCAACCGGGGGATAACGAGGAGGCATATAAGATTAACCGGATTGAAACCTTGGTAGAGGAGCACTTGGAGTTAATGAGCACCTTCAAGTTGGAAGAAGAGGGAATTGTTGATAGAAAAGAGGTTGGTGAGCAAGATAGGTCAGAGAGTTTGAAAGGGGTGGAGAGATGGACTCCTACATTTGAGAAGCTTCCACATCAAGAAAAGAAAATCTTTCCATCGGATGTACAAAAAGCCGTGTAGGAATTGATGCCACTACCATCCCACTTAAAGTATGCATATCTTGGAGAGGAAGAAACTTTTCTAGTGGTGATTAGCTCAACCTTGGATCCGAAGCAAGAAGAAGATCTTTTGGAATTGTTAAGGAGACATAAGGAGGTGATTGGTTGGACAATTGCCGACATAAAGGGGATAAACACCTTTGTGTAACACCCCAAAATTCGCCTTGGATGACATCACTATCTAGAAACCATTCACATCACGAGAGCAACTAATAAGATCCATAAATAAAGATAATTCCATTCATCATCCATAATATATACAACATCATGCAAAAGAATATGCCAAACCATGACCATTACATCCAAAAGAATATGTCAAATCATGGCCTTTATATCCAAAAGAATATGCCAAACAATGACAATTACGCCCAAACAAATATGCCAAAACTAGTATCTTGCGGCGGAATAAGGAAAGTATCAACATGAGCATTATCTCAACGTAAAACTCCTAGTCTAGTACATAAAAATAGCAATTCTAGGCATCCCCTTCCGGATCCACATGCCCATCCACTTGAGCATCCCAATTGACCTAATCGTCAACTCCAAGCTCCTACTCTAAACCAAAATCTGAAAAGAAATATTATTTGTAGGGGGTGAGCACTGAGCTCTGTAAGAAAATCCTCCCAAACTTGGACAAGGTTTTGAAAACATATAAAATAAGTTGGTCTCATTTCACAAATATCATATATAACTTTTGAAAGAAAACAATGACAGTTCATCCGATATCAAGTTTAAGCAATATCAATAAATTAAAAGAAGAGGTAAAACTAATTCCCAACAATAAGCCATTTTCAATCATAAACCATTTTCACAACAACAAACACTACCCACAATTTGTACCATTTTAAACAATTTATATCAAACCACAACTTGTATCTCAGGTATGATGTATGACATCGTATGAATAAACACATCAAGAATATCCTAGCCTACACACACACACCGAATCCTCGCAAGGATATCAAACTTTAGGAAGGGCATATACCAATGCATTTGCAGTGATGAATCCAACCCAGGAATAGTATACTAATCCTCATCCTCGGTACCCGTGGGCGAATAGTGGTTTGATCCTCATAAGGCACCAACCCCGCTACAAGTGGTAGGAAAAATTCAAACCAGCATGGAGTAAGAAACGCATCTACCCACTCTATGATACCCGGTCAACGGCCACCCATGGTCATCCAAACATCCCAACAAATTTCTCAAATAACAAGCAAATCCAAAATTCTCAATTTTTCCATGTAGTATTACCATAGAGCAATTTAAGAAAATAAGCAAGAGATCATCAATAATACTATTTTATTGTTCAATATGAAGCACTAAAGTTTTTTAATCAAGAACAAGAGGATGTCAAGAAGAAAAATCCATTTTTCCCCAAAGTTAGGTTTTTACATCAAGAACATGAATTTCTAGGGTTATCCAACCATAATTTCTTTTAAAATGTGACAAGGTTTGCAAGAACATCAAGAATCAAGGATCCCATAGCATATATATATATGATTAAGAGTGAAAGGAATACATATATGTAAGTTATAGCCTTAATGAACAAGAGTGGGAAGAAACCCCTACCTTTCTTCCTTAGCTTTGGGTGAAGAACTAGAAGATTTCATCTTTTCCCAACTTGAATCAACACTTTAATCTCTTTGTTTTTCCCTTACTTTCTTCCTCTCTAAGCCTCCCTAGGGTTAGAAATGTTGAAATGAGGCTAATGAGGGCGTCCTTATGTATTTATAGGGTGAGAAGTGGCCTTTTATGCGCGATTCTGAAGGTCAAAATTCATAACTCACGTTCGAACGTCATTGGCGTTCAAACGTCCTTTGCTCCCAGTACTTTTGTTTTTCCATCAAACAAAAAGCACTGGAACGCACTATCGTTCGAATGTACTTTCACGTTCGAACGGACTTCCTATTTCTTTTGAAACTTCCAGTGAAGTTTTGGCCTATTTAAAAGTCGACTTGGAAAATCTACATGAAATACACTTTTGTAGCCCTGAAAGTCTACTATCTACTGTAAAAATTTCAGCACAAATGGACAAAAGGGTAAAAAGTCATGGTCCACATACTAAGAAGTGTCTAAAATCCTTTCTACCCAAATTTTATCTAAAATATTTTTGAACTCCAGACTACTTCCTAACTTCCAATCCATACCTTATTACCTCACCTAACATTTTTATTTCTAATTTTACAATCCACGTAGTTCATGCATACATTATCACATATAATAGCATTTCAAAAATAATTACATTGCTATATTCAGATAAGCATGTGGGGGTTTTCAATTTGTACTCACCACATCTATCTTGAGGATGACTCCAAGCCGTCTCGACAACCACAAAAAAGGTTGAATCCAATCATGAAGGATGTAGTGAGAGACGAGGTCTTAAAGCTACTTAACGTAGGCATCATCTTTCCAATTGTCGATAGTAAGTGGGTTTGCCCCACGCAAGTAGTCCCTAAAAATTTGGGAGTCACCATGGTGGCAAATGATGATAATGAGCTTATTCCAACGAGGGTGATCACAGGATAGAGAGTGTGCATTGATTACCGCAAGCTCAACGCATGCACAAGAAAAGACCACTTCCCATTACCATTTCTTGACCAAGTATTGGAACTAGTAGTGGGGCATCTATTCTATTGCTTTTTTGATGGATATTCCAACTAAAATCAAATCAAGATTGCATTGGAAGATCAAGAGAAGACCACCTTCACTTGTCCCTATGGTACTTTTGCCTACCGTCGCATTCCTTTTAGGCTATGTAATGCCTTAGGGACTTTTCAATGTTGCATGATGGGGATCTTTAGCAACATAGTGGGGAAAATAGTAGAAGTCTTTATGGATGAATTTTCAGTGTTCATGATTTCATTTGGAGGATGTTTGGGAAATTTAGAGAAATTTCTAGAGAGATACAAGAAAAAGAACTTAGTTCTTAATTGGGAGAAATGTCACTTCATGGTGACGGAGGGAATTGTTGTTGGCCATATAGTTTCGGCCAGGGGTATCAAAGTTGACAAATCAAAGGTGGAGGCCATCTCCAACCTCCCTACGCCAAGAGTCCTCAAGGATATCAGGTCATTTCTAGGCCATGCTGGTTTTTACTGTCGCTAAAATTTTTTAGTACATTGGCTTGACCTTTAACCAATTTATTGTCTAAGGATGTCCCATTCGAGTGGTCAGATAGTTGTGAGGCATCTTTTACAAAACTCAAATGCATACTTACCACACCTTTAATTATGCGACCACCCAAATAGGATTTACCTTTTAAGCTTATATGCAATGCGAGTGATTACGCGGTTGGCGCAGTGCTCGGTCAAAGAAAGGAGAATAGACCTTATGTAATATACTACGCTAGCAAGACACTCAATGAAGCTCAAATGTACTATACTACCACAGAAAAAGAGTTGCTAGCCATAGTGTTTGAATTGGATAAATTCTGGTCCTACATCATAGGTTCACCGATAGTTGTCTTTACTTATCACTCTGCCTTAAAGTATTTGTTGTTTAAGCAAGATGCCAAACCAAGACTTATCAGGTGGATCCTCTTACTCCAAGAGTTCAATCTGACAATTAAAGACAAAAAGTGAGTGGAGAACGTGGTGGTGGACCATTTGTCCCGACTAGTGGTGCAAGAGGCCAATAAGAACATTCCTATCCCTTATTACTTACCTGATGAGCATTTACTTTCAATTCATTCTATTTTTCCTTGACATGCTGACATATGTAATTATCTTGCAACAGGACAAATACCACTGCATTGGAGCCCAAAGGATCGAATAAGATTTATGGCAGATGTGAAGTACTTCTACTTTGACAACTCGTACCTGTTCAAGTACTACCCCGACCAAGTCATGCGGAGATGCGTACTAGAGAATGAATAGTGGGATGCCCTTGCATTCTATCATTCACAAGCATGCAGTGGCCATTTCTTGGCGAAAAAGACCTCAGCAAAAATTCTTCAGTCAGGTTTTTATTAGCCCTCTCTTATAAAGGATTGTATTTCATTTTGTAAAGAGTGTGATAGATGCCAACGTTTGGGTAGCGTGACCCAAAGGAACATGATGCCCCTTTCCCCTGTGCTTGTTATCAAAATATTTGATTGTTGGGGTATTGACTTCATGTGTAAAATCAAGAAAAATTTAAAATTTTTCCGACAAAGGGCAAAATAGTAATTTGCCACTATTATACATGTTTAAAATGTATATTTCTAAAGATCTCAAATGGATCAAAGGACTTTGCCATTGGATTCGTATCATAAAATTGAGTTGCCATGTCAAATTTTGTCGAATTTTAAGATAGTCAAATTTTACACATTTTTCGAGATAATTGGGTGACGAATGAACTTTCAAAGGTCCCCAAAAATAAAAATTATGAAATTTCCTTATAACTGAGTAAAGGTTCAAATAAAATTAATTTGAACTAAAATCAAAATTTAATTAAGTCATTTCGGCTTAAAAACGAACTCGAAATTGATAAACGAGTGGGACAATGCGGACCGCGCAATTAAAAGTATAAATAGGGGCAAAATATCTGAAAATTCAGATATTTCTCACCATTTGGCCGGCTGAGTTCAGGGGTGTGAAGAGGAGAAGAGGGAAAATAGAAATTTCAAGCTTTCTTCTTTGATTTCTGAAGTTCCGTCGATCGGAATCCATTGGACCAAGAGTTAAAGTTGGTCTACACGACGAGGGCTACACGTACGTACCGAGAACGAGGGATTTCACCGAAGATCCAAGGGAAAGATTTTGTGAAGTCAAGAGTTTTTGGAGCTAGGGAGGTGTCTTGAAGCTTCTAGTCTTCATCTTATGCTCCAAGAGGTAGGGTTTCTCCTACTTTGGTTCATTTTCTTACCTAGGGTGTATTATGAATGGGGTAAGGGTTTGGAATAACCTAAGTCACTTGACTATGGTTAAGGAATAGAGGAAATGGGTATGAAATTGGCCTAGAACAAATCCTAGCAAACTTTGGTATTGAGGAAGTACTTGTGCAATCCTTAAAACTTAATATCTTGAGCATGTTATATGTTTTATAGTGCTTGTACATGAAATGTGTTGTTAACATGCTTATAAAATGTGTTGGAAGGAAATGTTAATATGTGCTAATTGATGTATTAACATTGTGACAATTTATGGTAATTATATCCTTTCATTGAAATTGCCGTGACATATGTGAGATATGTGGTTAAATGGCTTATATGACATTCTTTATATATGAGTATGACATTAATTACGCAATGGTTCATTCCATTGCATATTGCATGGGGAAAATGCATCACATTCATGGGCTTAGGCATGAGTGTGGGTGTGTATGCATGATTTAATCAATACCACTCTTGGTGATTGATATGTGGACTCTGAGATGTTGGATCAAAAATCCCATGGAGTCGCATGTTGCATGAGAAAAACTTGTGTCGGGTATAGCAAGAATGACTAGACACTCCTTTGGGTGAAAAACCCGACTACTTGGTTCATACACTTCCTTGTGGTGAATTTCCGAAAAAGTGTAATGGCGTACGGAGCCAGTCGGTGTGATTTCAGAATCCGATACCCAACAAAGACACATGATTTTGTAATACAAAGTTTTCATTTGATGGGAAACATCCATGAATGGAATTGTTTTATAAACATATAGTTGGTATTTCTAAAATGATCATTGGATGTATTTCATCAATGATAAAGGTTTTACACTTGCATTGCATAGTGTAGTGAGAGCCGATGAGGGCTCGGGTTGATGTGCGTGAGTGAATGTCATTTCATTCATGGCATGACATGGTAGATTCCAATATGAATCATGTATATTCTTGATTAGAATGATTATATGATTGTGAATGTTGTATATGAACATTGCATATGCACTTAGGTTGGGGAGTAGCCTCTATAAGAAATATTCTATCGGGCGTTGACTCATCCTATACAGGAAACATTTCAGATGCGTGGTTCGTACCGGAAGAGGACTCGCATTTGGGGCCTCAACGATGAAGAAAAATCGACTTATGCCTTTTGTGGCATATTTTGTGTAATCTTTGTTGGAACAATGTTTTAACATGTATAAATTATGCAAATGCATGTAATAGAACTTGTATGAATCATATATAATGTAGAAAATGTCACTATCCATGTTTGGAATGAGTTTGGAAAGGTTTTGGATGAATTGAAAATGAAAATATGATGAAGAATGAAATTCTGGGCAAAACCTTCCGGAGGTCACAACAGCCTTCGAAATGGTTAGTGTAAATTTTTTGTCTAGTAGGTAAAACCTACCAAAAGGTCCACAAAACCTTTCGGAAGGTTCATGCAATTTTTCATCTAGTGGGCAAATCTTCCAGTAGGTAAGTAAAACCTTCCGGTAGAAATTAGTACAGTAGGTAAAACCTTCCGGTAGAAATTTTCCAATGAGCAAACCTTCCGGAAAGATCCATAACAAAACCTTCCGGAAGGTTTTTGAAAAATCTGAAATTTTAAGAATGCATTGCCATTCTCTTGGGCTATGTGTTCTTTGATTCTAATGACACAAATGGACCTTAAGTGAGATACATTGGGGTATATTGAATCTCGATAGGATTAAATGATAAAAGGAAACACGAATCCTCGTACGAGTTGTAATCCCAGTTACATGGATGTGATAGACATGATGTCGGGTTATGCGACAATCACAGGTATTTCTGCGGGTTGACGGGTGGTCAACGGGACCCTCGGTTTTAGGGGCATCACATCATGGGTCCCTTCCCTATGTCATTTGGCTATCTGTACATTCTACTGGCAGTGGACTACGTGTCGAAATGGGTGGAGGTTATCCCAACCAAGACTAATGACCACTAGGTTGTTGTCAAGTTTCTCAAGGAATATATTTTTTCACGGTTTTGGATGCCTCGTGCAATGATAAGTGATGGTGGATCACATTTCTACAACAGGCCATTTGCATCTTTAATGTTTAAATATGACGTCACACATAAGGTGTCCACCGCATACCACCCACAAACCAATGGCCAAGCCAAGTTGGCCAAAAAGGAGATCAAAAACATTTTAGAAAAGACGGTGAATCCAAATAGGAAAGATTGGTCAAATAGATTGATCGATGTCCTATGGGCTTATCGTAACGCCTACTAGACTGTCTTAAGCATGTCTCCTTATCGAATTGTCTATGGAAAGGCTTGCCATTTTCCAGTTCAGATGGAACACAATGCTTATTGGGCCATAAAGACTTTGAACTACAATTTGAGAATGCCCGGAGAATATAGGAAGCTAGAATTGAATGAATTGGAAGAGATGCGTATGAGAGCTCTAAAATTTCAAAAGAGTGGGATAAGATCTTTCATGACCAATCCATTGTACGGAAGTCATTCGAGCTTGGCCAAAAAGTGAACTTGTACAACTGTCATCTCTCGATCTTCCAAGGCAAACTCCGATCCTGTTGGGATGACCCCCATCTTGTCAAGGTGGCCTATCCCATTGGAGTTGTGGAAGTCACAAACCCTAAAAATGACCAGACATTCAAGGTCAATGGCCAAAGATTTAAGCCATTTTTCGAGGGTTTTAAAGGACAAAGAGTGGGGGAGGACTTGCCGGATCCTGTGTATCCAGAATTCGTGGAGGAGTACCCATTTTTTTATGCTTTTTAGTGTATAATCTTTTTATTTACTCATGTTATTTTTATTTTACTTACTTGGTCGTATAGCATTTTTTTTTAGTTTCAGATACTGGTGCATTGGTCAAAGCTCAAGTGCGAGGTGTTCTCTAACCTTACTCATCTTTTTACTGTCCGTCATTGAATATCATATCTTTTTGTTGCATTGAGGACAATGCATGAATCAAGATGGGGGGTGAGGTGCACCATTAGCATCTTACACCAATGTTTGTGGGAATATTTCACACAGATATTCATGCTTGTTGACACTCAAACAGATCGGGTTTAAAAAAAAAAACATGACTCACTGGGATGCCTTTATAAAGCCTCCGACCCTTTTTCCTTTTTCCCCATCCATCGGTGTTGGCCCCCCTTCTTTTTATTTTATTCTTCTTTTCTTCTTCTTCTTATTCTTCTTCGTTGTTCTCTGTAAAAACAACTCACCCCTTGCAAATCCATGACTATATGCGCAGAAGACCCAATCATTTGTTTAATAATTTGTCTTATATGTTTGTATTTGTACATAGGTGCTCTTCTTCTGCTCGCACTTAGGATGAGGGGTTTCAAGCCTAACCCAAATCTCCCTAGAGATGATTAATTGTTGTGTTTTGTTTGTAGGTTTCGGCAGATGAACAGATCTCTACTTTACAATCTAATTTACAAACTCCATACACTGGTAAATTCGAAACATTGGAGACAATGTTCAGTTTAGGTTGGGGGGTGAGATCTACAGTTCTAGTTTGTTTTAGTTTCATATTTACAATTCTAGTTTTGTATCTGAACAGTTCACAGTTTTGCATTTAAAAAAGAAAAAAAAATTTGTTTATTTTTATTCTAGATTGCGTATTTTATAGTATTTTTGCTTATATTTCATGATCATATCGAATGCAGTTTCAATTGTCTTTGTGACTAGCATATGTAAAAGAATCAAATAGAGTGTCTTTAGTTTAGCAAACATAGATAGTAAACTTTTTTGGTTCAGTTTAGGCGTTTTACACACTTTTTCATCTGATGTGCACGTTGTGATAATGAGAAAGGCAAGAGTTGTGAGAAAAATTGAAATCCAAGAAGCACAAACAAAACCATTGTGTGGCAGAAGTACTTTTGCTAAACGTCGTTTTGCTAAACGACTAGGTGCTTGTAAACAATATGATAGAATTTTTCACATGAAAAAATATAATCAATGTTCTAAACTAATTTCGGGTCGTGCAACCGATCAATTAAAACTGGATAGTGTATGGACAGAGTAAGGATTTTCCTGACATGTCATCTTATACCAGTCCAGGACTTACACGTTATGTATGACAAGAAGTTGGAAAGGTCACTAATAATGACATAGACACAAGCGATGACTCGGATTAAATTTTTTTATTTACAAAGCTGTGGAAAAGCGTGTTTCTTTGGGATGAAGGTTAATGGTCCGAATTCTTTTTGTAAAAAGTGTAAATAGTTTTTGTTGAAATTAAGATGTGGGCAGAGTAAGAAATGTCCTAAAATACCAACCTGTAGCGTGGGTAAAGGACTTATCTTGAGACGCCATAGTTTTCCAAGTTCAATTTGTGTATTTAGTCTTATTTCAATATTCATAGATAAATATGTATGTAAATAATTTTGATTTTTATTTAAGTTTGAATGCCAATTTCAAAAAAAAAAAAAAAAAAGCCTCATTTCCTTGAAAAATGGTATTCTCTCTATGCTTAAATGTCAAATGTACATTGATATTTGTTATTCTTAAGGTACAGAATGACTAGACTCAAAAATAGAATTGATATATAATTGACATTCTTTGAAAACCTGCCATAACCAGTGAAGATAACAAAGAATACCACGACAAGTTTTGAGCCATGCGATACTTTTTGAGAGATAATCAACATTTACTCAAGTAAGCTCTTTCACTTTCAATTTTTGAATAATCTCATTAAACTTGCTTTGATTAATGCAACTAAAGTGATCTATTGACATATCCCATAGGGATCCTTTGCATGCGACACATACATGGACACATACTTGATAAAGGATTTTAGGTCATCTTTGATTTGATTTTGAGCCTTACTCATTGCTTCTACGAAATTATATCCCTACTTAGCCATGTTTGAGCCTTCAATGAATTATTTCATCTTCAAGAAACCCATATGATAACCAAGCCACAGGATAATATACTTGACATACCTTGCTATCTAATTGTCTATCACCCTCTCATAAATCAGTATGACACAGAAAAGCAAGAGAAATAGAAAAGACGATGGTGGCTACTGTTCAATGAAAGAAAAGTCGGTGGGAACAATCAAGAAAGAAAAGAAACAGAAAAACAGGGAATTGGCAAAAAAGTGAAAAATGAGAAAAATGAAAGAAATAAATACCATTTCTAGTCAAAAGATTGAAAAGCAAGAAAGAGGTGTGCTTCACTACATTAAAAAGGGGATAACTTTTGAATACCATTAACGTCATTTCATTAGTCACTGACCTCTAGCCACATTACAATCTATACAAAGCCCTAATTGATCCCAAGTCTGATGCATGTGTGTGTTGTTAACCGAAAAAATACGGTATGTTAAATAGTATTTCTTTAATTGCATTGATATTCTTCCATGAGATTATGCCAAGAATATGATTAGTCTACTTTCTTAAGATTTTCACTCTTTTTCTAACCGTGCATGTGATTTTTTGACTGGCCATCCTCTGATCACATGTCCTTTGAGAGACAAGTCACTATAATTAGAGGAAATTTTTGCTGAAGGCATTTCTAAGAGAGGTTTGTGAAATCAAAGCTATCCATGGAGGGTGGTAAAGTGGAATGTTTGTTATGTAACAGTTCTTGTTTCTAGAAAGACCATTCCTACTACACAGGGAATTCTAAATGCCAATATGATTGATGCTATTTTTTGCATAGAATAAATACCTATGAAAGAGGAGCTTGCGAGATGTAAGTCAAAATTGAGGGTTTGGTGTCCCAATGACTATGATGCTAATTTACTTTAACTAGCAATCCCAGATACACATCTATTCGACTGGAGTTTGTAGGTAGCTCACTGGAAACCTTCACGAGAAAAAATTCGTCCATGAGAGATCACCTAGGGGTTTAATAGCTTATTGCATATGCTAAATGCAATTGTGTTATCTATGAAAGTGATTTTATTTTGTTCTGTTGTTATTTATTACTAGGGACTAGTAATGTTTAGGTTGGGAGGTTGCTTGACAAAAATTCCTTGTAGTTTCCTAACCTCTAAACATCACCTTTTAGCATGTATAGTATATGGATGAAGGGGAGTGTCACTCTCCTATGGGGTGATGTCAAAAGAAAGGGCAAGGGGATAGGGGGAAATGAAATAATGGTAATGTGATGTGTAAATGCACAACAAATGTGTGTGTGTGTACAAAAGTGCTCCCTAAGCGCAAGGAGACTTTTGCGGATCGTCTTTTACTTGGTGGTATTCCAAGGTCGTTTCCACGGGGAAGAAAGTAAACCGAGGGGAAGGTGATTTTGGGAAAAAGGAAGTGTAAAATCTTTGGTTATTGGAAGTTGTTTGGTGAAGTTTGTTTTGATGCTAATAAAATGAGAAACAAATGTTGGCAAATCCAAGAGGTCACTCCAACAGGAATACCGTCTCAACTCGAAACCCTCCTTTAGTAGAGCATGAATGAACGATTGATTCGTGGGAAGCTAAGGATAAGATTGGTGGGTATCTAAGCATAAACTGTAACTAGGCCTATAGAATATCAAAGACTCACCAACTTATCCACCCTCAACCCAGTCAAACCGAACCATTGAACTCTGAAAGAAGGGAGGAAAATGAGTTAAAATGGTATACCCAAATGGAGGTTCCCCTTTGTTTTGCCAACTAAAAGATTTAGCTACTCATGCTTAAAATAAAATTGACAATGTAATGAGAATGCATTGCAAAGATATGAAGTTCTAGAGTAACTAGATGCAAGAAAACATAAGCTATAAGAGAGTATATTGAATACCGATTTGAAAAATAAGAAAATGAAGAACTTTGATGCATTAATGGTGAAAGCTTTAAAAGAGCATTAAACTTGCATTCAACTTGAAAGAGAACAACATTCATGACATTAAATAAAATTCTAAAGATTCATACCAGAGATTACAAGACAATGTATTGAAAGAAATGCAAAAAATCTCAATTTTCTCTCACTAGAACACTATTCATCATCTTTTACGCAGACCTTCTCTCTCTATCTCTATGTGTAATCTGCTATAATGAACAATGGAGTCATTTTCCCCCCAAAAATGTGCTTGGAGTCCCCTCTCAGTTGAGTGATGTGATTTCCATCCATAGGGGCTGCATGGTGCAAACTAGGACCAACCTCCACTCTTCTCTCTCCCAAGCTTCTTCTCTCTCCCCTCATTAATGCAAAAGCCATCCAAGTCCAAGTAAAGGTGAGGGTAGTCTTCTAGACATGCATGGGATGTCAGGGGGTCTATTGGAGAAGTGTAAGTGGGACCTCCAAAAGGCAAAGCTTGAGATGCAGGCTGTCTGGGAAATCTGGGCAAAACCTTCCGGAAGGTCGACAGAAAACCTTCCGGAAGGTTTGTGTAGAAACGATTAAATGAAGAGGTCAACAGGGAAAACCTTCCGGAAGGTTCATTCCAATAGGAAAAACCTTCTTGAAGGTTTCACTCCAGTAGGCAAAACCTTCCAGAAGGTTCATTCCAGTGGAAAAAACCTTCTGGAAGGTTTTGGCAGTGAAAAAGAAATCCAAGGCAAAACCTTCCGGAAGGTTTTTTTACCCAAACCTTCCGGAAGGTCTTTAACCAAATTTCATTTTCTTGGTTTCTTCTCCCTCAAAACCTTCCTTTAAGCTAACCCCTCTTCTTTATTGACTTCAACAACTTCAATGGGGGTATAACTCATACCACTTACATTGTTTTACCTGCATTCACACAAAGCTCCATCGAAACGAAAGTTAAGCACTTTTATCCCCAAATTCCTGACTATAAACAAGTATAAAAGGCATATTAGCACACAATATATGACGTGTTTTTGTGCAAATCACACCCCCCAACTTGAGTTTTTCTAGTCCCTAGCAAACAATATTTCCAAGCATAGCTATAAAATTAAAACAAAACTCATTCATCCATACAAGTAAAACTCACAACAATTCAAGATCCACAAATCACAAAGCAATTAAGGAAATAGCTTGGGCACGGATGTAAATGTAACAACTGTGGTATTTTTCCATTAATTACTTCAAAAAGTTCTTCACAATGTGTTCAAGTCCCAAAACAAAATGGCCAAAATCTAATGACACTTCTAGTGGCCGATACTAGAGACCCTAGTTGTGTACAACCAAAAGCTCAAAATAAAAACCAAAAAATCCCCCTAATCATCATTATCATCCCTATCGAAAACATCCTTGTCCTCAGTTTCGAACTTGAACTCTAACTCTGCCTCGTCATCATCAACATCTCCCACCTCCACAGTCGTAGAAGGCATGGGAACGAAAGCGTAGGGACCAGCTAAAGGTTATGGTGGTGGTCCTCCGGGAATAGGCCTTCCCGGGAAGGTATGCTGGAATAGCTATATCAACATCTCAGACATCCCGCACACAGTTGACTCTATAGCATCCATGCGCTATGACATGGTGCAAGTGGGAGTAGGTGTAGGTTGTGGGGGTGCTCAAGAAAATGCGCCAGCATCTGACAGCTGTGGCCTTGGGGTCCTACCTCTCTCTCTCCCAGTCCTAGCAGCTCTCTTGCTGCCACCGGACTTCCCAATAGCTTCAGTGTTTGGCGGGAGGAGAACATCTTGGGCATGGTGTTTTACATTAGCCTGAGCACAGAGACGGGTGACTAAGCTACCAAAAGGGAGATTTGCCTTTGGCTTTGTAGCCTGGGCAAACTCTCTCATCTCTAACCAAATGTAATATGCCACGTCAATGACAACTCTCATCATAAAAGGCATGCAGTAATACGAGCTTCTCAATGTTTGAGTTCTTCTCCGAACCCAGGGCATCATATGATAATAGAGGACTTTATTTATGACCTAGTATGCATGCTTGAAGCCCCCGACAAACGTTGTTCCCGTGAACGTGGTCGGGTCCTTATAGGTGAGGGCCAGTTAGTCCTTGAGAGTCTCACCCCTTTCCACATTGTGTGGGTCGACCTCAGTGGTCGGGGAAGGTCTCACGTACCCCATCGGCGTGGCTATTGAGTTCGGGGTCATCTCAATTGCTTTCCCCCTCATAACCGTCTTTAGCTTACTCCTATTGTCACCAAAAACAACCAACTTCTGGTAAAACTCATGACACATCCCTAAATTGTACCCCTTGACCTCCTCAAACCACAAATTCAACCCCCGTTGTTCAATAATTTTCACGACCTCGTTTCTAGGCCCCAACAAAACTCTATCTAGATAGTGTTCACACGTCATGCCCTTTTCCTCGATACGTTGCTTGCAGGCGTCGTGTCTTGCCTTTGTCCTCCACTCTGCCTTATCTTGGGAGCTAGGACCCTCACCGGTCCTCTTCTTGGATGTGGAGCTAGAGGGGGTGGAGAAGCACTAGGGCCAGTGCTCTTGGTCCAGGCCATGAGCATCAACAGTGCCCCCAACCCAAGAGCCACCAAAAACAATCTCCACACATTGTCAATGGCATCAACTACGTCCATGGACATCACTCTTTTATGAGCCATCACCAAGAAGTTGAGGAGATTAGGGAAGATTAAAGAGAAATTCAAAATTTTAGGGGAAATGGAATTCTAGGGTTTGCTTGAAAAACACTTGGTTTTTCCGGATAAAAACACCCTAAAAGTAAACCTAAATCAAGAGAAAGTAAGAATTTTGAGATTTGGGGGTAGCAATTTGAAGGTTGGAAGAGAGTAGAAGGAGAGGTGAGGGTTTGAGAGCAAGAGATGGATTGGAAATGTGAAACGTTTTCCAAACTTTTCAACTTTGAAACCCTTGTTTTTAATTTTCTGGGCAAAACATTCTAGAAGGTTTTGCTTACTGCCTTTGTTTAAAAAATCCAATAGGTAAAACCTTCTAGAAGGTTTGCCTTTGCTGCAAAACCAATCCTTTATTCAAAAATTCACATCCAATCCATCCTAACTCAATTCCAACACATCTTACACCCTTTCTAAGACGACTATCCTACCAAGGACTTGAAGCACACTTATGAACCACAATTGGCAAATCATGCCCAAAGTCATTTCAAAAATTGTAACATGATTTAAGATTTTGATGTTTTCAACGTACAAGGCATGATTTTCTACTTTAAACTACCAAACTGAATACTGAAAATGCAAATCACATAATTAAAAACATGGTCATTCCTAATTCATCTTAAATATCAAAAACTTGAGCAATATTCCCCTATTTTGCAGGTATGGAACTAATTAACACATTTCTCTGATGATTTAACTAAGCACACATAAGTAAGACCATAGTCTCAAATACTAGTCCAAAGTATGCACCTATTAATTCATTTTCAACTCGTGTGTGTGTGAATTAAACACGTAATTTGAGCATTTCCGCAACAAAATTCACACTCAAATAGCTAGCCAAATTCAGCTTCAATGCAAAACTCACCAAGGTTCACTCTTAAACAAAGAAATACACTCAAGTTATCCTAGTATGCACTCCATGTGTACATGTGAGATAGAATATTGCGTTCAAAACAAAGTGTGCTCACATATAATCCAAAAATGAAGTTCACATATGAAAATGAAGCGATTTTGGCATAATCTCATGAAAAGAATGCTAGGGCATTGGACAGTAAAACTAACTCATCATTTTCTTTAAAGCTATGCACCTCCCATTCTTCCCTAGATCACTTAGGACTTTCAAGGGTTATAGTGGGGCCTTGGGGTATTATCTAGGTAACTGAAATGAAGGATATAGGATAACAAATATGGTTGTTTTGAGTGAATGACCTTTATTTCAAAAAGATCTCCCTTTTTATGGGATTTCTAGGCTAACACCATCACTTCACTCTTTGTTTCTTTTCTTTCTTTTCCTTAACATTTTTCTTTTCTTTTGATCATTCTTTCATCTTTTCACCCCTTTTCTTCATTTTCTTGGATTTTCATTCTTTTTCCATTGAACTCTTTGAGTTTCACTTCCATTCATCCCTTGCTTGGATTTCCACGCCACACTTCCTTCTCTTTTATGATCATTCATACTTAGCACTAGGAACAACCAAGGTGAGATAGATATTTTTTTTTTCACTGGCTTGGTTTAATGTCTGGCATAGAAATGAATTTTCAACAAGGCTGAAACATGGCACTAGGGATAAATAATTTCTCAAGAAAAAAGGGCAAAGGCTCAAAATATTCAAGAATGACCTAAGATCACTTCTAGGTCCCCATGGAATAGCATTATACAATCAAGATGAGTCAGCCTACTATTCAAATGCACCTAACCAAAACAAGTGTAATGAGATTATTGAACAAATTTGACATTGAAAAATCGTTCTTTGAGTAAATGTAAGTTCCCTCCCAAAAAGGTTTGGCACTAAAACTCTCATGGGTCCTTACTCAGCTCCACTACTTATGTCAAGCTTAAAACATGAATCCAATCCGCAAATTACTGAAATTACACATTCAACAGTCACATACATTTGAGTTCAAAAATCAATACATATGTGATACTCACGCCTAAGATCAATTTCCATAGTATGCTCATGTGCTCCAAGTTCACAACAACGATCAATATGTCATTCAACTCACACACTCTTCATAAAGGAATACAGGTCAACAATCAAATATTTTCCATCAAAAATTTTCAAAATTTTCACATATTTTTCACTAATGCAAGCAAAAATTTGTATCACAAAAATTTCACACAAATTTCCTAACAGCCTTGGTGTATGATGCAAATGGTGCACCTCACCCCCCAACTTGAATCATGCATTGTCCTCAATGCAACAAAAAGATATAATATGCAATGAAGGACAGTAAAAAGATGAATAGCGTTAGAGAACACCTCGCAATTGAGCTTCAACAAAAGCACCAAGATCTGAAATTAAGAAAACAATGCTATACAACCAACGAAAGTAAGTGACATGAAATAGAAATAACATAAGTAAATAAAAGTAACTGTACACTAGAAATCATAAACACTAGCTAGTCCTCCATCAAATCCGGATATGCGGGATCCGTCAAATCTTCCGCCATTTCTTTTCCTTCAAAACCCTCGAAGAATGACTTAAGTCTTTGGCCATTGACCTTGAAAGTTTGGCCATCTTCAAGGTTTGTGATCTCAACAACTCCAGTGGGTAGGCCACCTTGACAAGATAGGGGTTATCCCAACGGGATCGGAGTTTTTCCTGAAGAATTGAGAAGTGAGAATTGTATAAGAGCACTTTTTGACCGGGCCAAAATGATTGTTGTACAATGGAATTATCATGAAAGATCTTAACCTGTTCCTTTGAGATTTTGGAGTTCTGATACGCATCTCGTCGAATCTCTTCCAACTCATTCATTTCCAACTTCCTATGTTCACCGACCATTTTCAAGTTGAAATTTAAAATTTTAATGGCCCAATAGGCCTTGTGTTCCATTTCGACTAGCAGGTGGCAAGCCTTTCCATAGATAAGCCGATAGGGAGACATGTCCAAAATAATTTTAAAGGCAGTGCAGTATGTCCATAGGGCATCGATCAATCTGTTAGACCAATCCTTCCTATTTTGGTTGACCATTTTTTCTAGAATGTTCTTGATCTCCCTATTGGCTAGCTCGACTTGGCCATTTATTTGTGGGTGATAGGCAGTGGATACTTTGTGAGTGAGGCCGTATTTGAACATTAGAGATGCAAATGGCCTATTGCAAAAGTGTGATCCACCATCACTAATCATTGCACGCGGCATCCCAAACCTCAAGAAGATGTTCTCCTTGAGAAACTTAACTACAACCCGGTGGTCATTAGTCTTGGTTGGGATAGCTTCTACCCATTTGGACACATAGTCCACTACTAGGAGGATGTACAGATAACCAAAAGACATAGGAAAAGGACCCATGAAGTCAATACCCCAACAGTCAAATATTTCTATGACAAGGACAGGGAAGAGGGGCATCATGTTTCTGCGGGTCACACTACCCAAGCGTTGGCATCTATCGCATCCCTTACGAAATGAAACACAATCTTTGAAAAGAGAGGGCCAGTAAAAACCTGATTGAAGAATTTTGGCTGAAGTCTTTTTCACCGAGAAATGTCCACCACAAGCTTGTGAATGGCAGAATGCAAGGATGTCCCATTATTCATTTTCAAGTATGCATCTCCTCATGATTTGATCGAGGCAGTACTTGAACAAATACGGGTTGTCAAAGTAGAAGTACTTCACATCTGCCATAAATTGTCTTCGATCTTCTGGGCTCCATTGTGGTGGTATCTGTCTTGTTGCAAGATAGTTACATATATCAGCATACCAAGGATATACATAATGAATTGAAAATAAATGCTCGTCAGGGAAAAAGTCAAGGATAGGAATGTGGTCATCAGCCTCTTGCACCACAAGTTGGGATAAGTGATTTGCCACCACGTTCTCAACTCCTTTCTTGTCCTTGATCGTCAAGTTGAATTCTTGTAGGAGGAGGATCCACCTAATGAGTCTCAATTTTGCATCCTCCTTAGACAACAAATACTTTAAAGTAGAGTGATCCGTAAAGAAAACAATAGGCAAACCAATGAAGTAAGAACATAATTTATCTAAGGTAAACATTACTGCTAGCCACTTTTTCTCGGTGGTAGTGTAATTCATCTGAGCCTTACAAATTGTTTTGCTTGCATAGTGCATCACATATGGTCTATTTTCCTCCCTCTAATCGAGCACTGCGCCAATCGTGTAATCACTCATGTCGCACATGAGCTCAAAAGGTAGATCTCAATTAGGTGGTCGCATGATCGAAGGTGTGACTAGCATGCTTTTAAGTTTTTTAAAGGATGCCTCACAATCATCCAACCACTCAAATGGGACCTCCTTAGACAGCAAGTTGGTCAAGGGTCGGGCTAATGCACTGAAATTTTTTATGAATCGACAATAAAAACCTGTATGGCCCAAAAATGACCGGATGCCTTTGATGGCTCCTGGTGTGGGGAGGATGGAGATGACCTCTACCTTAGATTTATCTACTTCAATACCCCTTGCCGAAACTATATAGTCAAGCACAATTCCTTCTGTCACCATAAAGTGACACTTTTACCAATTCAAGACTAGATTCTGCTCCTCATATCTTGTTAGAACTCTCTCCAAGTTTGCCAAACATCCCTCGAATGAATCTCCAAACACTGAGAAGTCATCCATAAAGACCTCCACTATCTTTTCCATCATGTCGCTGAAAATCCCTATCATACAGCGTTGAAAAGTGCTCGGAGCATTGCAGAGTCCAAATGGCATGCGGTGGTAGGCAAAGGTACCATAGGGGCACGTGATGGTGGTCTTTTCTTGACCCTCCAAAGCAATCTCGATCTAATTGTAGCCGAAGTATCCATCTAAAAAGCAGTATAATAGATGCCCCGCTACTCGTTCTAGAACTTGATCGAGGAATAACAATGAGAAGTGGTCTTTTCTTGTGCAAGCGTTCAGCTTTCGGTAATCAAAACACACCCTCCATCCAGTGATCACTCTTGTAGGTATAAGCTCATTCTCATCATTCTCAACCACCATAACTCTGGATTTCTTAGGTAGTACTTGCGTGGGGCTAACCCATTTACTATCGGCAATTGCAATAATTATCCCCACATCAAGTAGTTTCAAAACCTTATCCCTCACCACTTCCTTCATGATGGGATTCAACCGTCTTTGTGGTTATCGGGAAGGTTTGTAATCCTCCTCAAGATATATGTAGTGGGTGCAAATGAGAGGGCTTATCCCCTTGATATCTACAATGGTTCACCCAATTGCTCCATTATGCTTTCTCAACACCTCCAAGAGTTCTTTTTCTTGTTCCATATTCAATGTAGAGCTAATGACCACCAAAAATGTTTCCCCTTCTCCAAGATAGGCATACTTCAAATGGGAGGACAAGGGCTTCAACTCCAAGTTGAGTTTTTGTTCATCCGATGGAAAAATTTTCTTTTCTCCATAGGGCAACTCTTCAAATGTAGGGATCCACCTTTCCATCCCTTTCAATTCTTCTACCTCCTTTTGCTCATCATAATTCTCAAGATCCACAATTCCTTCTTCCTTGAATTTCAACATCCCCTCTAGCTACAAGTGCTCCTCAACCAAAGTGTCAATTCTATTTAGCTCACTTACTTCCTCATCATCACCCAGTTGCTTTGCCAAGTTGAATACATGAAGCTCCATTGTCATATTCCCAAATGCTAACTTCATTAGACTGTTCCTGTAATTTATCACGGCATTAGATGTAGCAAGGAAGGGTCTTCCAAGTATTACGGGAATTTGGGAGCTAAGGTTTGCAACAGGGTGTGTATCAAGCACAATGAAATCGATAGGGAAGTAAAATTTATTAATTTGAACTAAGACATCCTCAACTACTCCCGTGGTGTACGGATACTATGATCCGTCAATTGAAGCATGATTGAGGTAGGCTTCAACTCCTTAAGCTGAAGCTGTTGATATACCGAGAAGGGAAGAAGATTCACAGTTGCCCCAAATCGAGGAGTGTTGGTCCTCAATATTAAGCTCACTTGTTCTGTGAGGAATGCCTTCTTATGGATATTCAATCTCCTTTTCACCGTGCATAGATCCTTCAAAATTTTAGCATAAGATGGGATTTGCTTGATGGCGTCGAGGAGTGGAATGTTAATCTTCACCTGCTTAAACATTTCTAAAATATCAGCATAATTAGCCACCTTGACAGGTGGCTTCAAACAACTCGGGAAAGGGGCAGGCATGGGAGGAATAGTCACAGAATCATCAATTAATTTTTCTTTTTCAATAACCTCTCTTTCTTTCTCTTCACTCATTGCCCCCTTGTCAGTGTCACTTAAGATATCTTTCCCTTTTGGCAATGTAGTCTTGGGTGAGACCGTTGGCAAAATGATTTTGTCAATTTGTTTGCCACTATAGAGGGTGGTGATAGCTTTGAGTTGCTCGCAACTCCCTCTCAAAAGTTTTGATGACTCAACAACGTGTTGACCCCTAGGGTTCTCTTGTGGTTGAGTGGGGAACTTCCCCTTTTCTTGTTGAGATGCCCCTATGGAGTTTGACAACTTTGTGAGTTGGGCTCTTATATCATTGATGGCTGTAGCATTTTGGTTGTTGATGGCGGTTTGACTTTGAATGAAGGAATGAACCATATCCTCCAAATTCCTTTTTTGAGGAGGTTGGTATGTGGATGGATCGGACGGTCCTTGAGAAAAAAATTGTGCAGGTGGACTTGGAGGAAAATTTTGTGGTGACGGTTTTGACTGATACCTTGTGGATTGGTCCTTGGGTATTGAGAGCTAGATGCTTGCCCTTGGCTATGGTATTGGTTTTGCTTGGGAGGCATGACAGATGAATATGCACTTGACCTATGAGGAATGGGGTTCTCATTTCTCCAACTGAAATTTGGATGATTACTCCACCCCAGATTGTAGGTGTTCAAATTTGGGGAAAATGATTGCCTTGGTTTGTTAGGACATTGCTGATATTTTATATATTTATGTATCTATGTATTATATGCTTCATGCATGATATAGTGATGTACGTAATTTTGGTGATGTGCCTAGAATTATGTCATCAGTCCATCATTAACCTTCCTATAAAACAACCACGACATTCCTACATATATGGTTTATCCTCCACCGGAATGCTAAGGATGTTAATTGATGCATGGTACAAAACCTATATGATCCTCATAAATGACTTGTCCTTCTTGGTTATTAGGGTTATTTAACTACTATATGTAACTATCAGATTAATGAGCTAAGTGATCCTCATGAATGGCTTGCCCTTCTGGATTACTAAGATCATTTAACTAGTATAATTTATGATAATATTCCCAGTCGAATATCTACGGCATTCCTACCGGTATGGTTTATCCTCCACCAGAACGCTAAGGATGTTTAACTAGTATATGTATCATAGATGGAGCTAAGTGAATAATTCAAGTATTTCTCATGAATGGCTTGTCCTTCTGGTTTACTTGAATTAGTTAGTTGACACATCTATAACCAGCTAACCTAAGAAGTTGTTGTGTTATGACTCAATACCGCCAGTTAACCTAAAAAGTGGTTGTGTTATGGTTTATTATGTACGCACCTACTATTATGAAGTCAATTGAATAATACAAGTATTCCTCATGAATGGTTTATCCTTCTAGTTTGCTTGGATTAATCAATTGTCATGGATACGACCAGCTCACCTAAGAAGTTGTTGTGTGATGGTTAATATACATCAGACCTATCAGTTGACTTGCTACTAACATGGAAGTTAATTGATGTAAGGTAGCATTTCCAGTACCAGACCAGTATAACGCATATGGGATCCTTAAAATGAATGATACTTTTTATTATTGTCTTAGCCTATCTGCACATAAACGTTTACTAAGACTAGTTATCAATCAAAGCTCATATCACCAGCTATCACATGTTGTCCTATTCGAATTAACAACATAACTATTTTTATTTTGTTTCCAAATTATTAAAACTATTTGTGGGATTGATACTTGGACTTAAAACTGAGAAAACTACAATTCGACCACTTATACTTGGGTGTATAATATTAATCCGATCATGAAAAAGTGTGAATCAAGTTTTTGGCACCGTTGCTGGGGAATTACGGTAATTTGAAATTAAATAAAATAGAAAAGTTGTTTATCTGTATTATATGTATAAAGAGTGTGTTTTGTTTTTAAATAGTGTATGTTTGTTCATTCATCAGTAGGGTCTGTAAATCAATCATCTCCTTCATCTTCGTCATCTTCACCTACACAAAAATCATTTGAATTAAGTATGGCTAGAAATGTACCTAGAGAAGAACAACCTACATAACAAGAAGTTGTTCAAAATATTCGACTATTAAGAGAATATTTACATCCAACCCGAACTAATGTCCCATCATGTTTTGTTTTTCCAACAGATGCTCCAAATCTTAATATTAAGCTAGGAGCAATCCGATTATTACCACAATTTGAAGAAATTTGTGGAACATTGCAAGATAATTTTGAAATGGTTAGAGTAAAACTATTTTCTTTTTCTTTAAAAGATAAAGCAAAACAGTGGCTTAGCTCTTCAAGAGCTAATTCAATCACAAACTGGCAAGCTTTACAAGCTGAGTTCTTTAAAAAAAAAATTCTTGTACATCGTACAAATACGTTAAGACGTCGAATAATTAATTTGTGACGGCCTTAAAAATCGGGGGTCCTTTGTCAACCGTTGACCATCTGTTAACCCGCGGAAATACCCATGATTGTCGGCTAATCCAACCTCATGTCAATAGAATCCCTTTAACCGGGATTGTTACCCACACGTATAACACATGTATATTTTGCCATTTGACCCAGCCGGGTCCAACTTAACACAACTTATCTTTATTTTATGTCCATTTATATCCTTGGAACCAAATACCTCAAAGTCCAAAAAGCATGGCAAAACAATTTTAAAATTTCAAATTTTTGGAAGACTTACCGGTGGATTTTGTCCACTAGAAAAGTCTTACTAGTAGGTCCTACCAGTAGGTTTTGCCTAATTAACCAATTTCTGCCTGTACCAGATCCTATCGGTAGGTTCCACTGATAGGTCTTGCCCACTGGACCACATTCTATCGTAGGTCCTACTAGTAGGTTCTGCCTAGATTTGCCAGTTTCATTTGTTTTCAATTTCAAATCCATTCCCAACCTACCCAAACTCTTACAACATATATTTGTACATCAAATACAGTTAAAACAAGTTCTATTACAATCATTTTAAAAAGATTACATGTCCAAAACATAAATTTCACCATGTTTTACAAAACTATGGGTTAAAGGCCACAAGTTGGCCTCTCTTCATCCTCGAGGCCCCAAATAATAGCCGTCCACCGGCGTGTATCCCCCACCTGAAATATTTTCCCGTATAGGGTGAGTTACGCTCAATAGAGTATCTCCTACAGAGGCTACTCTCCAACCTAAGTGCATATGAAATGTGCACATGCAACAATCAACAACCATTATTCATTCCAATCAAGAACATTTAATTCAAGATGAAAATTCTACCATGTCATGTCATGATATGAGATAATACTCACTCATGCACTTTAACCCGAGTTATCACCGACTCCCACAATACAATACAATGCACGTATTTATGAAACCAAATCATTGTTGGATGTTACCCATCGAATGAGTCTTTATTGGATATTAGATTTTGGAATCACATTGCTAGCTCCATACGCATTACACTTTTCAGGAATTCCACTACAGGGGAGTGTATGAACCAAGTAGCCGAGTTTTTCACCTGAGGGAGAATCTATCCCTTCTGCTATACCCGATACAAGTTTTTCATGCAACATGCAACTCGTCTGGATCTTCGATCCAACCTTCCTGAGTCCACTATCACAAACACCAAAAAAAGTGTTTGATTAAACCATATACACACACCCACACTCATGCCTAATGCCCAAGAATGAGATGCCAATTTATGCCCAAAATGTAATAAATGTCAAATGAGCAATTCAAACCGTATATTATCATATTCCATGGCAACTTACATCATATGCATGTAATCACCAAAATCTATCACACCGTCAATATATCACTAAGCATATATCAACAACAATACCATAAGCATGTTATACATCATTCGTGTCATAACAAACTTAATTCTCACATAGGCATTTAGCAAACACCTTTAAGGCACCAATCATGTTATCACACAAAATTGCCCACATAAATAACAAGTTCCAATAAATTATATAAATAATTTCCCTATAATAAATTCAACTAGAAATCGGTTTAAGCCATTTTTACACTCATTTCCTCATTTCCACAACAATAGGTAATTTCTATACACCTAACCATTTCCTATGGACACCATTGGTTATATGACGCCCCTAAACCTGGGGTTCTCGTTGACCACCCGTCAACCTGCGAAAATGCCCGTAATTATCGCATGATCCGACACCACGTCAATAATTTTCTATTTACCGGGATTTTAACTCACACGTGAAACCCGAGCATCGTTATCATTGTATCTAACCGTGGTCCAACGTACCACATTCCATTCTCCACTATAGTCCATTTTCATCACAGGAACTAAAGGATGCATAGCCCAAGGCTTGGGAGAAAGATTTTTAAAATTTTTTCAAAATTTGCCAAAGTATACAGGTACGCATATCGGTACGGGTTGCTCATTCGAAATCATCGTACCGGTACGCTGTGCCTATTTTTTCCTGTTTCACCTGTTTTACATTTCAAATTCAATTTAACCACTCCAACATCATCTCAAACATATCTAATGATGTTATTCACATAAAACTTGATATCTACAAGTTCTATTACACAAGTCATTACACGGTTACATGTCAAAAATGGAGTTAAATCTAAAGCTTTTTTTTTACACAAAACTTGTTTTCA